>JANZLC010000201.1:4793770-4817841 GCA_026413385.1 Erythroxylum gracilipes
TAATAAGGGTATATCAGACATTTCATTAACTTTCTTAATAAGTGTGCATTCCTCTAAAACGACACTTATTTTGAATAGGAGTGAATAATAGATAATAATGTTTCGAAGCATTCAATTTGAATCCTTATGTTTTCAAAATATTCACTAAATTGATGAAACTTCAACAAAGTTAATTCTCCTTCAGTTAAGCGTCATACCTGGTATTATGTTTTAATTTTTAAATAAAAAGTGGATCACACTGTCACATGTCAAGTGAGACCTCATCGTTATTATCATTATCAACACTCAGTTGAATTTCACACAAACACGTGATTTGGAGAAGTCTGATAATAAGTAATCTTAGTCTGATAATAAGCAATCTTACCCTTTTTTAGTAAAAAGGTTGTTTATGATAGATCCACATGTAAATGTGACATGAAGATATTACAAAAAGTCAAATAACCATAAAAGATATAATAAAATAACTAAATACATTAAAAAATCTTACAATAAAGTAATAATTAATAATTAAAATAGAATAATAATAACTTTAGGAAAAAAAAAAGTTACAGATTTTCATTAGGTGACGCAAGTTTAAAAGACAAAGTTATTAAGAAAATAGCAAGATAAAATATACCTAATATGTTACAAAGTTCTACTTATACTTAATACGCTGCAAATACGCTGCAAAGCATAAACTGTAGTTCTTACTACCATGTGATGTAATTGTAAAATCCACTTTTTGATTAATTGACTCACTTCTTATTTAAAATATATAAAAATAATATTATGTTAGTATTGATATGAAGTTTAACTGACAAAGAGCTACGTCATCAAATTTTTGGTCCATATAGGTTTGATTTGAAAATTCCAAAACTTTAAGTTATATGTATTGTAAATGTTGAAATTAAAAATGTACTTTTCACCGGTGTTTTCTTATAAATAACCTAATGGTGTTGTTTATAGGTAATGATAAAAGCTAAGAATTTAAGATAAAAAAGTTCAAATATATAAATTTTTAAATTTTAAGGAACCCAATATATTACTGAACTTCAAATAACTCTGTTATTGTATCAATATATTAATTAATTAAAAAATAAAATATTTAATTTTTATAAATTTTGAAAAGCTTAGTGCACGACTGAATCCAGCTAGCTCCGTCTATGCTTATAGGCCTTTAAAGCTGTAAGCTTAGCCTTTTCCTTAAGGCCGGGCTTGAAGAGGCTGTGGTCTTTTAAGGCATAGTATAGTATTACAGACTGTGTATTGTTCTAAGGATCTTTAGTTAACCGATTGAAAACACTAAACAAATTAATCTTTTTAACTTATTATGGAAAACTCATAAGGGCTTGCATTTTAATTTTAATGATGTGATATGAAAATATTTAAACATTTTAACTTACGTATATAGTGATTTTTATATTATTCTAATTCAATTTTAAATATAAACCATAGGGTACCAAATTTCTAATACAAAAAAGACAATAAATTCATTTATCAAAAAGTGATTTTGGACATACATAACATAATTATGTTATTTAATTAAATCTATTAAAATTTTAAGAATAGGACACAACAATTATAAAAATTGATTTAGAATAGGATATAATTGAAATAAATCTCTTGATAAATTATAATATATTATATTTTGAATAACCTCCCATCTATGTTTTATTCCATTTATTCATTTATGTGGGTCAATTGAAAACAACCTCTCTACTAATTAATAGTAAGGTTATGTTTGATTGGACGTAAGGTTTTGAAATGGAATGAAATGATTTATAATTGAATTTAATATAAATGAATATAATATTAGAAAATTGTTGTTTGGATAGATGGAAAAGTTCACAATGAAATGTTGTTTGAAAAAAAAGTTTATAATATAATATAATAAAAAGTTGTTTATCATTTTATATTTCATCATAGACTTCCTAAATTGGAGGTTTATCATTTTTACTGTTTATGATGAAATAAGATGTAATATGAAATTCTTCTCTTTCATTCTTACTCATTTCATTTCATCATAAATTCCCCTCCCAAACGATGAAATACTATTACATTCCATTAATAAACTCTCAGCCAAACATAGCCTAAAGTTGCGTGTAATACTAAACCTTCTCAGACTCTAAGTTTTAGCAGAATTTCTACATAGTATTGTTGTTATTGTTTTAATTCATGTTTATATGTTCTTGTGGTAGCTTATATTACCCTTAATTAATTGTCCTTTGCATATATTTTAAAATATATATTATAAATAATATTATATTTATAATCTAAATAGACTCTTTCTGATTATTTTAATAAAAAATCTAATTTAACATAACATAATATCAATTATACAACTCTTTGTGTCATATTAACGTAATTTTTCATATTTTTAAAATAACAATTCAATGTTTTCTATGATGTGAGGTCAAACTCCAAAAGACAGTGCCAGAGGACGAAGACTTTCTACTTAGGCTTCTGAGAATTCTCTTTTGTATGCCTTTCTGATTCAACCTCTTCAAATGAGTCGGCATTTCCCAGTACTCTTTGCAGTTATTCTATTCTCTGTCAGATCGAGTAAAGCTTTACCTTCCGGCCACGGCTACAGTGTAGGCGATGATGTCCCTCTCTTCGTCAACAAAGTCGGTCCTTTGCACAATCCCAGGTTCTGCATCTTAATGAATCTATTACCTTTTCTCAATATAAGAGTGCTTTGGAAACATATTCAGTATTTGCTATAAGGCTTGTTCATCCTTTGCGTTGCAGTGAGACTTACCCATATTGCGACCTACCCTTCTGCTGCCCAGGTTAGACTTTAGGTACAATACAATGAACTGCGTTTAACTTTGTTTATCTCCTGATATAATTAATGCCCTTTTGAGTAGAAGTCTTTTTATTTTTGGGAGTTTTGAAGTGGTTAAGTTTTTTTATGTGGCTTTCACCTTTCAGATCATATTATCTCGAAAAAGGAGACGCTTGGTGAAGTGTTAAATGGTGATCGTTTGATGGGTACTTTGTATGACTTGAAATTTCGAAAGGATAAAGCCTGGGAGGTCCTCTGTGTGAAGAAGCTTAAAGGTGATGATGTTGTAAAGTTCAGGGTTGCCGTTCTAAATGATTACTACTTCCAAATGCATTACGATGATCTTCCGTTCTGGGGTTTTATTGGAAAGATTGAGGACCTAAGTTGGATGGGAAGTGAGAAAAACTTCAAGTATTATCTGTTCACCCACGTGCATTTTGATGTTCTTTATAATGGCAACAGTATAATAGAGATAAACGCTCTTGGTGATCCAAATCATATCGTTGATATATCAGAAGATGATGATATGGATGTAAAGTTCACATATTCAGTGCTATGGAATGCAACTTCCACTGCTCAGAGCAGGATGGACAGATATTTGAAGACTGCATTCCATCCTCTGCACCAAAAAATTCATTGGTTCTCATTTTTTAATTCAATTGTCATTACCATACTTTTGATGGTATTTTTTATTGTGATTTTCATGCGGCATGTTAAGAATGATCTGGGAAGGTAATTCACTTCTCAATAGTTTTGTTTTCACTTGAATTTACCTTTGTGTAAGTAATGTTGACCTTCTTATTTGTGTGCTTAGTGCAGGTATTCTAGTGGAGATGAAGAAGATAAGGATGTTGGTTGGAAATATATTCATGGTGATGTTTTTTTATATCCTCAAAAAATGTCATTGTTTTCTGCTGTCATGGGTACTGGTGCTCAGTTGCTAACATGGTAAGCTCCATGGGCACGTCCGTTTTCTCTATATTACCTGTTTGGCATTTCCCACGGCTACAATTTATCAACTACCCTAGATTTTAATCATCAAAAAGTTTACACTTTATGGGAACTCATCTTACACATCATGATGTGTAATTCTTCCCTAGTTTTCTTGTAACTTCTAATGGCAAATTTATTTATTCTTGTTGACAAGCATCGGTGTGAATTCCTTTAAAATCCACCATTTTGATTCTGGAACAAGCATTTTTGTACTATTTAGTCATGTTTATTCTATAATTTTTAAGCTTTGATGCCAAATTGATTGAATAAAATGAATATGTTCTCTAGTATCAATTTCTGTCTACCACATCTCAGCGGGATTTCAACAGGGACATTATTGTTGTTATCAATTTCTGTCTAATTTTCATATTGGTTTTGGGTCATGAACTATCTGGTGTAAGAAGATAATGTTAACTTAGTTTAAAGGTTTCCATTCTGAATTTATAAAGCTAAGCGCCTTCATCTATTTATGTCACCAATAATGTGGTTTCTGGATTCAAATCTCATATTTCTAACATTAGTTTATATTCTAAATTCCAAGTGTCTGTCTTCTATTTGTCTTGACTCTTGTTGGCGTGCTTTACCCCTTCAACCGAGGAGCATTATGCACTTCTCTTGTCCTTCTTTATGGCCTTACATCTGCAGTTGGGGGGTATACTGCTGCTTCCTTTCATAGTTATTTCGTCAAAACTGGATGGGTAAGCAAAACTTCAATTTTGTTGACAATTTTCTTCATATGTATGTTTGCTTTTGCTGTTAAAAAGCTGGACTTCAGCCTGGTAAGCACTTTAATACCTGGAATATGCATGCTACCGCTATATGATCCCAAAGCTAATTAAGAAAATATATTGATAAACTTTATTTATCAGAAATGGGTGTGGATACCTATGACTAACATTCTCAACTTTAAGTAATATAATCTGCTGTTTGCTTATTTAGTATTTAACTCATATATCCTGACACATTCAATATTACTTTGCAGGAAAGGAGTGTTCTTTTGACTGGTATTTTGTTCCTGGGCCCAGTATTTGTGGTACTATCCATTTTGAACATAGTATCTGCATCTTATGGTCTGACTGCTGCTCTTCCTTTCGGCACAATTCTTTTGATTCTTCTCATGTACACCCTTTTGTATATTCCATTGCTTGCCTTGGGTGGGGTGATTGGCTATCGTTTCCGTCATGAATTCCAGGCACCATCTACTGCAAAAAGGTACCTCAGAGAAATTTCACTATTAAGATGGTATTCGAAGACACCTTATCAAATGTTTCTTGGAGGTCTTTTACCTTTTAGTGCCACTGGCCTTGAGCTACACCAATTATATTCAAGTTTGTGGGGCCAGAGACTGTACACTCTTCCCATCATTCTATTTGGAACTTTCATCATCCTAGTCTTAATTACAGCGATATTGGGAGTTGGAATGACATGTATTCAGCTTTCCATGGAGAACCAGAAGTGGTGGTGGAGGTATGCCTATTTGCGAATTTTATGAACTGCATATATTCTGAAATTTACATCTGCATTATTGTGAGAATCTTGGGTGCGTCTTTCTTGGCCTTTGTCTAAGATAAAGTGTGATTCTTATGCCCATACTATTATCAGGCTCTGACAGTATTATCAAAGCATTTGCATGACCGAGTTAATGATTATGGGAAGCTTTACAGCAGACCACAATTTTCTAATGCACTTTCTTGTTTTATTTTTGAGGCTATATGTACATTCTCCTTCTTTGTTTCATTAGTAGATATATCCATAGCAGATTCTTAATTCTGTTATGAGGTCTTTTCCCCCATTATTATGCATGTTACTGTGGTTGGGCAAAGTCTTGATAACCACTTTGTTTCCATTTGATGCAGCTCTGTTTTGCGGGGAGCCGCACCATCCATATTTATGTTTGTCTATGGCATTATTTTCTTTACTCGTTCGAGTATGACTGGAATCCTGCAGCTGTCAATCTTCATCGCCTATAATGCTTGCATGTGCTACGCTTTTTTCCTGATGCTTGGTACAATCAGTTTCTGTGCTTCCTTCGTTTTTGTTCGACACATTCACCAAGCTGTTAAAAGTGAGTGATTGTACTTGTTTCCACCACAACTAATGTGGGCCAGGCACATCCCCTCTTGTATCTTCGTTCAGAAGAGAGGGCTGACAAAAACTCAACAGATGTTATAATGTTTGTGATGTTCTTTGTAACAAAGAAAATGTAACATAAAAACAAATCTTCTCGCATGCTTAGATCTTTAGGGGGCCTCCACCATTGTGTAAGCAGGGGGGAGCTCCACAAAGCTATCAACTTGGCGCTTCGTTTAACATTCATTGTCTGCTAAGTGTCATGGAATGCCTGTAGACACCTTAAACTTCAAATTTCGTGGGAAGAAAACAGACTTTGGACCGAGCTATGTGCGCGAGTACAATGATATGATGCAGATGTGGTTTTCTTTATCTCTTAAGAGATCAAGTTGTGCAGTTGTCTGTCGTGGATTCCAGGTCGGCAATGATTTAGGATAATCATTACACATTCTTGTTGCATACTTCTGTGCCTGGCAGTGGCAACCAAGTCTAGAGTTCACATTGCAAAATGTTACTGTACATTCCTTGATATGCGATTTTACCACATAGGAGAGAGCGTTCAGGAAGGGATTGTCCCTGAAGTCTTGTTCCCCTCCTCATTAACAGCAGACAAATCTAAAAAACGACAAGACAAGCCATAAGCAATTCTCATTTGATTTCTTTTGGATATTTTCAGATTGTCGAATCTTGACATCACACTCGAGGTTATACATTTACATTCAATCTACTTGACATAGATTCCTCAAACTTTAATAACAACAAATGCCTTGCATTTTAATGCTCTCAAGGGTTCGTAGAACTTTTGAACTTTCGATAACTAACCCCTCTTGTGTATGGTGAAATGTGCAAAGTCAGCCCCTTCATATGTTCATTTTTTTTCTACAGAAAGGTTGAAAGAATGCATCAAACCAAGCTCAGTCTTGTCTGATCAGAAAAATAAGTAGTTACCTTGATCTGGCATAAGAAACATTAGCGCACACAGTAAACATAGAATGAGCACATTCAAGAGAGACTTTATGGAACTATATTTCTCTGAAAGTTACTTAAGTCCTAAAAACATATGGCGACTTAACAATAAATTAAATGTTTCTCAGCAAACTGTTAGTTTTGATTCGTGTATGAAAAAGAAAAGAAAAAACAAGAACTTCTATGAAAACAACTCTTTTGACTGCCTGTATCAAAGTTCTAAACAAAATAACCGGCATATCTCATCTACCCAAAACCACGGGCATAATTCAACCTTCTACAGCATTGTTTTAAAAAGAGAAAATCTTCCCATGCGTAAGCTGTATGGAACTCGTTACGAGGAGAATGATTAAAGTTGGTAAACTGATCCTTCACTTGAATCTGCAAATGGTGCAGAACCTTCAATTGTGATGGCTAAAAGCAGTAATGCCTGAGGTAACGTCCAACTTCTGATCAACAGAAACACTATGAATTTATGGTAAGTTCTTCAACCCGTACTTGCTAACTTGTAACCAGTCTTCTATTTCATGTATTCCAGCACACCCTGAGTGACATCTTCAAGGAACGAAACAAAACCCACGACACTAGTCAAGCCACTACCATCAACATCCTGTTCCTCGATCAGATAGCTCTCGAAAATGGAGGCATCATCCTGTCCCCCTCGGATAAAAATAAGTTTAGGGGTGATGCTCCTATCTTGCTTTAATTTGTTAATTGTATTCCTCAATAAACCTGACAAATAGACATCTTGATTCAAAACCAGTAATATGGAGCACATTTTTTCCTGAGGTTCTAATTTTTCATCACCAAAGTATAGTTAAAAATAAGAAAAAATCTTACAGTCTTGAGGAGGAGGGAAAGGGAGTGAAGGGTCGGCTGTGGAGGAGTAGAACACAATTAGAGTGGTAAATGCATCTAGGAAGAATATTGGACTACCACTGGTGATCAATGCAGCGCGACTCAAAGAGTGACGTGGATATGCTTGCTTGTCTGGTGAAGAATATGATGTGAGTACCGGGTACACGGCTCGATGAAGGGAACTTGGCCCCAGAGCGCTGCAGGAAAAAAGTTCAGAAGGGTTTGGACAATTTAAATTTTGCATAAAGCAAAATGAAAAAGCTGATTAACTCTCCCTATCATCAATCACACCATAACTGTAACAACAATAACAATAATAACACCCAGTATAAATCTCACTGAGGCGCAAGGTCCGGAGAGATCTAGTAGTACGCAGCCTTACCTAACTCACACCATAACTGTAATGAACCAAAATAAAGGACAAGAAAAGACAGCATGTACTAGATCAACGTATAATCTAAAACACAAACATCTACGAGAACAATTATACATGACCAAAACTGTCAATCATATGTTGGAATTGTTAATGGTGCAGCTTTGCATTCAAGGAAATTTAAACCCAAAACTCCTCCACCTTTTTCATTTGTGAATCAGATATATGGCATGAAAGAGTTTCAATTATTGAAATACCATAAATAATTCTCAATTGTGAAGCATGTCAGAGTCGATAAAATATTAGGATGACAATGCATCTTAGTGTCCATCACTCATCATTGTGTACAAACAATGATAAGTCATCCTAAGCTTAAACAGACAATAGTATGTTGATGCAAGTAGTTGTCATTGATCTCAATTGGCTGTAGATAGTTGGGTTATCTTCTACTGAGAAATTGAAAAGTAAATCCGCAGAACAACTGATATTTCAAATTGAACCTCTAAAGCTGTTTAAACTCCTAACAAACTGTTCTACCAATTCATACCTGAATAGGCATTGCAAGTAGATCCGGTAGTCAGGGTGAACACCTTCTTCATGGAGGCAGAGAAGAGGATTCCGAAGCAATGCAAAAACTAGTCGAGGTAAGGGCTGCAGTTGTGGGCACTGTGAAAATGCAACGTCAACCTGACCGGTAATTGGACTTCCACTTTTGTATGCAACAAGTTTGTAAGCATCATTATACTGGGCAGTGAGGATCACAAGCCAATCATGAAGTAACATCCTACCCTCCCGAACCCCTTGCTCTAGGGAGGCTAATATAACCTACAAGGAGGACAAGATGCGAGATCAGTAAAAATAAAAGTATTATTTAGTAGGAACGATTATAGCATATCATTTTTATCTTTTTATCACAAAGTTACAGAAACATGAATGTTTGATAAAGCCAATTGCAAAAGTTCCAGATTTTAGTAACGTGAGAATGACTTCTGCCAAATAATGAACTAAATCCTTAACCGTTCTCATGTTCCTCCGCAGAGAAACTTTAGCTTAGCTGTATCCAAGGAGTATGGGAGACAGCATAACTAACACAACTAAGAAAGAGCAAACTGGATGGTCAAAAATACATGCTGCTAATAATTTTAGTACACTAATGATTATCATTGTGCTATGTTCTTTATTTTATTAGCAACAAGAGCTCAGTCAAGAAGAATCAATACAGTCATGGTCGTGGTATAGAGAGGGAGAGAACCTTGTGCACCAGTACTGAGAGAACAGCTTCAGGATCAACACTATCATAAAGTTCATTAACATTTCGAGCAATTCCAAACTGCAATGTCCGAATCCTTAATCTTCGCTTAAGGGAATGCTTATTTCTGTGGAAAACAAAACAGATTAATCAGCCCAAAATGTAGCTACTAGACAGCAATCACAACACATGCAATATTTTTCAGATGTTTCAGCCACAAAGGAAGATCAAGGAAATTTCATCAAGAAAGGCATCTGGCACTTAACATTTCATGAATGCTCAAATAGCAACAATGAAGCAGCAAACAAATATCTTCTAATTCCTACCGAGTTGCAGAAACTAATCCTGAATCTGACAGCTCCTCAGGTGGCACTACAACTGTATATTGAAATGCAATTTGTAGCACGGGTTGCTCAGATGCATACCTGTTAAAATTTGATGAGAATTAAATTTTAATCACCCAGAAACAATACATTAATTTAGTAAACTAATTACTAAATGATCTCACACAGGTACAGAGAGTCCAATTCAACTGAATTCAGATATTCATACGACGTATATCCCCATCCACCATATTCAAATCTATGTAGCACATTCAATATAAGAAATCATGCATATGTACGCAAGCATGTGAATGTATCTATAAGGGTTATTCCAGTCAAGAAAAATTAAAGTTCAATGAAAGCCAGCTTAAGAGCATCCACTTGAGCAACATAAATTATATATGACACAATTTTCATCATCTCACTAAAAGATGACATCACTCGTGACAGATTTATCAAGGAAATAACAAAAACAGAAATCAAAGGCGTGGGAAAGACTACAATGCAAATCCTAAATGACTATCCTCAATTATAGTTCTGAATTCAAGTCGAATTCATTCTTTCAAGCATTTTGGTCACCACTTCCTCTCCCTGAAATTAACTTGAACACAGACATCTACATACAGAGTCAGGTTAAGCACAACTCAGAATCAATATATAAAAGGGGAAAAAATAAAGGAAAAAAAGGATTGAAAATCTTCTTGTTTGTAAGATATACCAGATTTGTAAGGTAGAAAGCATTGTACTTTTTATTTTCTGCTCATGACAAATATTTAGCTGTTTTCTAGTTTAAATATTGGATGGTCTCAAACATGTTCAATTCAAGCAAAGGAGGGTACACTATAACAATCACATACCTGGAAAACCCAACCGCATTGATAAAATCAAAGTCATATGCATATGTTGCAAAAGAATCACAACATATGATATGTTGAACATTTTCATATTGTGGATCTGGGAAGAAGTGACCATACTGCAGAAAAAAATTGCAAAAAATGTTAAATCTATACACCAATTTTCATAATTTCCAGATAGCTAAGAAGTTACTCACAGAATGACCAGGTTTGAACTCAGAGGATGTCCTCAACCGCAGTACACATCCAAAAGCATAGGGCCGACTAAGCATCCGGTAACTGAACCAGCAGATCGTCAAAAATGTCATTCGATACAGAAAACAATTATGAAATACCTTTAAGAAGAAATGAACATCTAAGTAACCATCTTTAAGAATACATTCTTTTACCCAGGTTTTATATGTGATTCCAATTCTTATTGATAATGAAAATCAAAAGTTTCATTCAAATGAACAAGAATGTAGTTTTTGAAGTCAAAAGCATGCTAGAACTAATGAAGTTTCATTTCATACATGTCCTGAGGAAGTGTTGAATCATCAGTGCTTGAATAGAGAAATAATGAGCCTCCACTTTCTATGCTAAGAAACTTGAGAGACGCCAAATCAGTGTACTCGTTTGTTACAGCAAATATGTCAACACAGACACCTGCTTGAACAGCAACAGCAGCCTGTAGTGTATGTCAATGCCCACATCTATCTAATCGTAGAATATAACACAGCAGAATAATAGCCAAATTGCATTTACCAGATCCTTATAAAATGGAGTCTGCTCTGGGAGTAATGCCCTGTCTGCATCCTCCCCTCTGCTTGCATACTGTTCACCATACCTTCTTGTATCTAATTGTCCAGCTCCATAATCAGGAGGACCAGAAATGAAGGCAAAGACTCTTGCTGCAAGATTTGACAATCAGGTGCTAAATTTAGTTTATAGAAAAGGAGCTGGAAAAGAAAGTGGCGAGGGAGGACAATTGCTGATAAGATGACATTAACTTAATTCTGCACAATGAGGGAGCAAGTGAACTATTACAGACCTAAAGCAAACGTGTTTCCATATTCTGATCCAAGATACTTAAACAGGGCTTCCATTGCCACACCAAAACCTCGTCCACCCATCAGAACGCCATCTATTCCCTGACCTGCACCATTGGTTCTTTCCCAAGATGTTGTTGGCCTGAGTGTATCTAAAGCAGCTGTGATATTGTCCTTACATGTGTCCACCTGCATAAAAAGTCTAGACTTAAGGGTGGTCTTAGCAAATTACAGATAGGTCAAAAATGTTTCCTTTTTCATTTAGAACAATATTAAACTAGGTTAGACACAATGCACCTGATCAATAATGTGAAATGGTGAGAGGTTCATGAGTAATACATATCCGAATATGAGTTATTACACAGAAAAATGAAGAAAATTTATCACTTTGAATGGAAACTCCTGAGAGTCCAAAAGAGTTACTATTTGGAACCACAGGATCTCTTTTCAGTTGATTTTTCTTATAAAGTGATACTCTACATTGCTGAATGGTCCCATTTGGAAGCAGCTAGATGATGAAAAATTATCAGAGAAATGCATTAAAAAATTATTTAAAAAATAGGAACATTTTTTAATAGATTAAGCAGTGAAAAACATACAGGAGCCAAGAATTGCAGCAAAGGCATGACATCTTCCATCTCAACTGGCAATGTTCCCTCTGAATCCGGCGGTATAAAAACATTTTTTACAACTGGAATAGGACCTTGAACATCATAGAGGCCAACTTTGTGACTGAAAGTAGCAAGGCCAAACAGAGAACCAGGTCCAAGAGCTGAAAAAGTAATTGGAAAGAAAATTAGTCATGAAGACATACAGGAAAAAAAAAAACATTATTTTGACAGAATAATAATTTCAAAGAAATGATTAACCTTCCAAAGCAGCTTGCAGTGCACTCTTAGTTAGCTCCAAAAACTCTTCAGAAGCTGCAGGGGAATTCAAGAAAAGTCAAGGACAGTAAAATATTGTGAATATCAAAGCTTATTTAAAAAATATTACAGGCATAAAGAGCTGTAAAATATTAAAAATAACAGAAACAATCATTCACAGTCATTTAATCATAGGGAAACATTCAAGTCGGTCACTCAGCTTTATAATATAACGGTCAAATAACTCACCTGGTATGTCAACATTCATATCAATCAATTCACATTAGAGGACAGAAAGATTAATGTCATGGATAATTTTAATGGACAATTCTTTTATACATGTAATCATCTGCAATTACACAGTCATGTGACATGAATTGTTCTGCACCAATAACCACATGATCTTCATCCTTAAATATACTTGATATAGCATACAAGAAAAGTGCACACATGAACTGCAACTATCCTTGAAGAATGAAAGATGGAGTTAGTTCTGCTGAATAATTAGAACAAATTAAAAACAAAGAAGGAATAGTGCTAGGCTTCAAATGAGTTTTATGAAATCCTCCAAATGAGGCCATTTCAAGCTATCAAAAGAGCTTAACTTCATAATTCATAAGTTAGTCGGACTATATAAGGAGAGCTCTAATTCTTCTTTTTTTTCCCTCTTAGCAGGTCAAATGACACTACAAGATCACCAATTATAGCATTGCACAAAGTGAGAGCTAATATGGTCATATTATGAAACCAATAGAGCTGTTACAACGAGAGCTAAATGGACAAGGAAAATTTTTTAGTTACTTGTATCGTGCATATCTAATGCAAGACACTTTTAGAGGGGAAACTCGGAGTAATTCAAATCATTTCATAATTTGATTATTCAGCTTCTGGTAATTACCAATCATCATCACAAGAGATAACTAGCCAAAAAAATCGAGGTAGAAAAAAATATATTAAAAAATCACAGTTACAACTAGGTGATAAAACGAAACCTCACATGACAAATCAACAGCTGCAACATACACTGGACGAGCTTGAATAGTTTCTTCCTCCGGATCCTCCACTGCAGCAAAAGTAGATAAATCATAACACAATCATTACCAAAAGAGGTATTGCATATTATGAATACCGAAAAAGTTTGGACTTAAAAGCAACACTTATGATGACAACATTGAAAAGAGGTTATGAATTAGAAGGCAATGATTCGTGGATTGCATGCTCTATTAACGTATTGAACATCCTGAGCGTGGAAAATTCACAAGCGAATCATCACTTCTTTAAGATCAACAACACCGAGAACTCTAGACTCCAACTTTGATTTCTAGTCAAACCACAGTCTCTCACTGCCTCATTAGCTATAAAGACAACAAGTCAAACATTCTAAAAATCCCCCTTTTCTCAACTAAAACTACTAGCCAAAAAAGAAAAACGAGATTTTAATTACCGAACAGACAGATTTCGCTCGTTTCCTCAGTATCTAAACAAGTTACTAATCAAAACACCCAGGATCACTCACTAGGTAGCTCAAGATCGATAAAAGATGAGGTCATCTCAGCGCAGGACTCAGGACAGGAGTAGCGAGCAATGGCGTGAGAGGAGAGGCCGTTGAGTGTCCCGCAAAGCGCGCAACTCCATGCCCACTGCTCTAGCTCGCAGTAGGTATTGAAGTAGGCGTAGCAATTGTCACATCGAGGCAGTAAATGTCCCTCCGTTCCGTACACCGGCGATTGCCCGTTCTCGTCCTTGGAGGCGAACGGAGTCACAGTCACTCCCCATGGAAGGCCCGACGATTCTTGTGCGTCTTCGTCTATTGGGAACCGCGAGACAGTTGCTCTGACCGCCATGTTTTGACGGTATTTCCGTTTTTTTTTTCTTTTGTAGTCTCTTCCCTTTTTTCTCGGGAAACAAACAGGGGCCGGAATCTGAAATTTTTTATACTTACTAGTATAGGAATATAGATTAGATGGAATTAGCAACCAGTGCGTACGTTAGTGGTGTCTGTGTTGTAAGTGTGACCAATGGGTTTATGCCACGTCGTCAAATTTTTAGTAGACGTGGCATAAGTTGTCTGAATTTCTTTTTGAAAAAGAAAAATTGATTGAATGAAATTAGATACAAAAATAACATAAGTTTACTGAATCTCTTGTTGTATGAGGAAAGAAAGGGAATTAAACCTGAAAATCAAGTGAAATTTTTTTAATATTATTTTTGGTTCATAATTCTCTACATATAATATATATACAATGACTTTTGTTAGCTAATGATCGGAACACCTCTTCATTAGTTAAGAACAAAGTTGTATATTATTGGATCTCTTCAAATTTTAAATTTTATATATCTCAAGTCAAATTTGTTTTTTTTAATATGACCTACATACCAAATATTACAAAAGTCCCGTCTATAAAAATAACGATTTGATATAATTTTATAATTTTAAAATATTACTCATTAAATTTTTTTAATATGTGAAATTGTTGAAACCACATAAGAAATGACTACATCATATGGACTTCTAAAATTAAATTCATTATGTTGGTTTTGTTAAATTTAAAATAAAAAATACTAAAGTGCATATATTTATTCAACACAAATATTTAATAGTTTATATTATATGATATGTATATGTATATCTTTTACACCAAAATAAATAAATTAGTATTATGTGAAACTTGAAAGAGGAAGACATACAATGTAACATGTATGTCTAACTTTTTTTTTGTTAGCCCACGAAGTGTCCTATGAAGGTTCCAACTGTAAAAAGGCGCCTTTAAATCATTCATTCCTAAACTAATCTCAGCTCGCACCGGGTCCGTAAGTGCCAATCAGATTTACGTGATACAAAAGATAGGCTGCGTATTTCACGACTCCCCTCGTACTTTCACAAAGTGAGAAGCCTAAATGAGTTGAGATATATTTTTGGTGGAAGATACTGCCCTTTTCTTTTTGCAAAACTCTCTCCAGTTTACATACGATGCTGATGCACCAACAGCCTATTATCTTCCAATAGGTCTGCAAGGAAAATGAGAGTCTCAGTGTACATTCTGCCTATTTTCCTGACTCTGTTACATTTAAGAGGTGCTTGGTTGATGAGTTTGGGAAGAAGTTAATGAGTATACAATGAAAAGTGAGTGGTTGGTTGTTGATTATGATTATAGGTGTAGCGCCCCCTTACCGTAGAGTACCCACCGGGACGCCCGCAGGTCATTCCGGTACGTATTCTACGATAATAGAGAACTACTAATAAGCATCACTATACTCCACATGGCATCACAATAGTAAAACAATAATATAAAATGGTAACCTTTTAAAAACATACTGTTTCCATTTCATTTCACCAAACTCAGTAATTTACACAACTGTTAGTTTTCTCAGTCTGTACATCACTCTGAAAACCTAACACAAACTACTATATACATCAAGCCAAAATAGCAGTCCTAACTAGGTCATCCCAAAAGAATCCCAGCTGACCGACCTGTGAGCCATAGCCTCTCTCGCTGATTTGATCTACACGGCTCTACAGCCTCCCTGGAGCTAGGGTCTACTCACGATCTTGAAAAATAGGTTGCAATTTTGGGTGAGTTTACGAACTCAGTGAGGAACCATCATCGATGGTTCACCCAATTCATGCAGCATACAGACAAATTATTTCACAAAAATATATTCATAAGTACCACATGATTGGATTACAGTAAATCACAAAATACAAGGCATCCTTGCTTCTTTCCCATATACACATATTCAGTCAATTGTGTATGCCATGCATATGTGACTCTTTCCCATTTTAATACAGTGTTGTGACCTAGTGCCTTAACAGTCCCATATAAACAGTAGACGCTTCTTAGGAGTAGGAGAGCCCTCTGGGTATACACTACCTCCCATCGAGCTCAGGGCTCTTTTTTCAGTATTGGTGGCTACTCTGGTCACAACTGTTATTTTCAGTTCATGCATTTGGGTATGAAATGCATATGCCCAATTTAGCAGTCAATATATTATCAACAATAAATATGTCACATCAGAGGCAAAACAATTGATCACAATTAATAACAAGCAATAGGCCACAGTAACAGCAACCAATTTCACAATTTTCACATCATGAACACTTCTATGTCAAATCTCCCGTTACATCGGACCATCTGTCCGGAATTCAGTTAGAAACAATCACAAATACTAACCCGCCATTATCTCCACAGTGAACATACAAAAATTGAGAGAAAGCCATCTCAATCACTCACCTATAACTTCCGAGCTAATGCCGGGAAGTCTCTGCAACATTGGTAGGTCGACGCTCCAAATGTGCCTCTATAATGAGCAAAGAATATAAATTTGATCAATTGTCCACTCATAACTATTTAATGATGCACATGTGGTAATTCAAATGTGTACAATACATGTTCATGATATTCCCGGCCTTATCCAAAATTTTCCATCACAAAAATTCCGTCTAAAAATTAGAAATCTAACGGCACCAAAATTACGCAATTCGAACCCCTATAGGTCCAAAATTTAATAAAATACTGACCAGAAAATAATTACCCAGACCCACGTCAATTTTATGTCAAAAAATTTCCAATTTCTCATAAAATGAAATTAAATATCCTACGAATCCGATGCCTCAAGAATCAGGCCGATCGGACATCGGATAAAAGAGTTATTCACCAAAGAAGTCATAAATCCGAAATTAAAACAAAAATCACATATATATATATATTTCAAACCTTTTGGCTCGCGAGACCCTCGCGAGTAGGCGAAATGACTCGCCTCGCGAGGACGAGCCGTCGCCCTCGCAAGAGGCGAGCTTTTAGGTCGCCTCACTTTTTCCCCCTTTTTTCCGAATTTCAAACTCATATAACTCTTTTCATACAAGTCCGAAAATTACAAATCATATCTCATTGGAAAGATCTTGAAAAACTCTATAGGTTTCATGAGACCACACAAACCAATTTCACACCTAAGGGTGTCAAAAATACACTCAAAGATACTGTCTTCCCAATGTATCTCAAAACAGGGCAGCATTTTGCAAAATCCATAACTTCTTATTCTATTTGCTAAAAATTACAAGATTTATACCAAAGAAAGATATGAATAAGACCTACAACGTTCATGAACAACATATAACCAAATGCAATTGTTAAATGGGTCAAAAAAAATCAATGAATGATGCTGCCTTTACGTTTGACCTGAACAGAACACCAATTTTCTAAAAACCATAACTCCTTTCTCCAATGTCAAAAAATTGCATAATTTATACCCATGAAAAGATCAAACAAAATACTACACTTCTCATGAAGGGATTAAAAACATATGCCATCACTAACTAACTCAAAACTGTCATGCAAGTGGCTACCCTGATCACTTATCCATGACTTAACTTAGGTTCAGTTTTTTACAAATTCATAGCTCCCAATTCTGATATCCAAACTTAACATGCTATATCTCCTTTTCAAGCTACTTTCTTCCTATAAAACTTTCCAGAAGATCACCTGAACCAATTCGAATCACAAAAATCCCTAATTTAGCTTTCAAGCACAATACTCTCAAAACCTACATTTAGGGCTAGGTTTCAGCATAATGTACATAACCAGCCAACAGTCAACAAGTCATAACTCACAATATATATTTCGAAAAATTGCAAAATTAGTGGAAATGGAAAGCTAACAAGATAGGCTTCAACTTTTATTAAGACCATTTTCATCAATTCCTTCTAAATCACTCTAAAAAAATCATCAAAGTTTCAGGTCATCTAACTCGAGTACTGTTCACACAGCCCATAGCAATGACTTTCAAAGCCAAATTTCGACCTCTTAAATCTACAATTAGACAACACTGATTTCACAAGAAATCTTAGTCAATCAACTAAAGTTTCATTTGGTTCAAACCTCACCTCAATAGCATAACCACACAAATAGTTATGGCAAAAACATTGAAACATTATCAATTTGCATTTTCCGGCTTTGCTCCTAAACTTATATCCTATCACTTCTAATGCCAATTACACATCAATAAGCATCCAATTGAGACAAGGATTCAGCCAATAGGTCATCAAGACCTTCACCTAAGCATCTAGCCTTAGAAATGGCAGCATACACAAAAGTAATTTTCCTTCAAATTCCATTAATCTCACCTTCCAAAAATCAAGCCAAAACCAAGCTAAAACCAATCTCATTCATTCATCATCAACAATCATGAATTTGGACCCAAACAATCAAGCCATGCTCTATGAAATTAATGCACAATACATCATAATTCATGCACAATAATTCCCATTCAATGCATCTAACAACCAATTCATTCATTGAATTCATAATCAAAGCTTAAAACAAAACTTACCTAATCAAGCTTTTCCCTCTTTAATCTTTCCACTTATTGCACTCACTCCTCTATTCCTCCACACCATGTACGACAATCACCATAGGGGGGCAAAAGGTTTAAGCTTGTATGGTATGAAAAGAACTACTTAAGGTAGGAGGAGTAGTAATATACTAGAACCAATCAAAGAAAATCAAAGAAGGAGAACATGGAAGGAGGTTTCGGTGGTGAGGTCTAGAAATCACCAAGAAATTCTCATTTGGTGCAAATGAGTTGAAGAGTCGTGGGTGATATAAAGAAGAAGACAAAAACATTTATGACTTTAAAGACACTTGGCATATTTAAGAAAAAGACAAAGAAGAGAAAAGACAAAAAATAACATTTAATAAGATTAAACCCTAATGAAATAAATCTTTGACCCATTTAATTCCAATGGCCCGAATTATAATCCCAAAATCATGTACGCAATATTGCAGTGCCATTGGACAGTAATTTTCGCTCCCGAAAATCAACCGATTCGCCACTTGGTGATTTTCTCGGTCCGAGAATTTTCTCCGGAAAAGTCCAGAAAAATTCCTAAAATTTCCATAAAATATAAAACACCCAAAAACTCACTCCAATCAATTTTTCAAACACAATTTCCACATTATTCACAGTAAAATTTCATTTAGGCCTAAATACCGGGAAATGTCATGAATGCATGTACAGTTATTTTTCATGTGCACAAATTTCACTCTTCACAAATAAGAATATGCATGAAAATGTTCAATCAATCCTAATCACTCTCACCCATTTCCAAATTACTATTCTACCCTTCCCGTCGGGGGTGGGATGTTACAAGAATAAACATAAGAACCGAGCTAGAAGAAAGTGCTTGATACAATCTCTGCAAACACTAAGGTAATTATAGATACACTTATGGAGAACTCTAAAAGAATAAAGGTGATGGCCTAAACACATCGACGTCAGAGCAGGGATATACGTCATATCCATCGTTACTTTGAGGCTCAAGGTGTCTAACTGCCACCTCTAACACCATCCCTGCCCCCATCACGATGAGGCTTTGTTCTAACCCTTTTCTTTTTAAATTTAGTCTTTATTTTGGTTTTTGTTTTATTTTAATATATATTTCTCTCCTTTCCATACATATTTGTTTGCCTCCTTCTTACATTGAGGATAATGTGTTGTTTAAGTGTTGGGAGGGTTATGTGTTTTTCTTTGAATGTGAATTTTTCATATTATATGATAGTTTGTTATATTGCATTTTATGAATTGAGTGATTGTGTCAATGGCTTAGATGGTTTGAAATTGATTTAATTTTTAACATAGTCTATTAGGTTGTAAAGAGTCATTAGCTCACAAAATTAGTGATTGGGTTCTTTGGCTAAATATGCTAGTTAATTATGATTTAGTATGATTTTGTCACCCTCTAAATTGTCACATTCATTAATAATTTTAGGTCTTTCGACTAAAGTAACTTTGCTAGTATTTTTTAATGAAAAAGGCTAGCTAAAGCAACAGGGTAGGCATAAAAAATATAATCACAATAAAAATGTGTGTTTGTTAATTTTAAATAAATAAATATTCTACTGGTCTTCGGGTTATGAGTAGAGCTAGTACGTAGTTGAGAAAGTGATTTAGCTGAGTAACTGGATCGACACGTATCACAAATGTGTGCCTCCACGTTAAAAGGCTATAATGACGTTTCAACTAAGCAGCTTAATCAAAACATGACTTAGTCTAGTAACTAAATCGACATTCATCACCAATGTTTGCCTTTGAGTAAAAGACTAGGTCTATGTTCAAAAAAGTATTTTTTTAATAAAACCTACCGAACATCTGAATAGCTTGACTTTTTATGAAAACGTACTTAGGAGTAGTTGCAGAGTTTGAATGAACAAAGAATTATTAATATGTGTGTACAATTGAAAAGGGTGAGTAACTTGACATTTGGGTTTCGATTAATATGTATGTTTAGTCCAGAGCCCCTAGATGCGGATTTTGTATGTTAATGATTTAAAATAACTTGAAGGATTATGTTTAAATTTAAATTTGTTTCATGAAGTTGAAGCCATTATCTCATTATTGCATTGTATGCTTTGTGATTTTTTTGTGTGTTTTTGTTTTTTTTGCTTGAGGACAAGAAAATGTTTAATTGTAAGGAGGTTGATAAGTACAAATTGCATCATATTTTAAGGCTTAATTTGATATGCATTTAATTGTTAATTCAATCATTTAATATGTGTTTAGGTTAGAATTTTATTAGTTGGTGAATTATTTGTGCTTAAGTGCTTTCATGGGTTAGTACAAGTCTTTGAGCTTAAATGTTATGTTTTTAAGGTACCTTGATGTGTTTATTAGTGTTTCAGGGTCAACATTAAAGAACGAAGAGGTTTCGGAGACGTTCGGACCGAAACAACGACCCACGATTATGGCACAATAATCCACAATTATGATAGAAGCATTAGAGTTGACCTATGATTGTGGCCCATATGCCACGATCGTGACAAAAGCTTAGGACATGGCCCACGATCATAGCCTGCATGCCACGATCATGACAAAAGACTCGGATGTTGCCTATGATCGTGGCATGCAGGGCCACGGTCATGGCCTACATTGAGCATATGCGTAGACACTAATAAATGTTAAGTTTTGAGAGATTTTTTGGACCTTTCACACCTTGAAAAAACCCTAGGGCTGTTCAGAACACAAAGGTTATTTAAAGAACAAGATAAAAAGGCAAAAGAGCTTTTGTATTAGCCACTTTTGAGAAACCTTAGAGAGAATTGATCGAGAGATTGAGAAAGAGAATAAGGAAGACATAAATGGAGAAGAAGCTAACTCGATACACTTCCCAGATTAGGAGTTTCTTGATGTCGTTGCATCCCATCATCCGTTCAGATAGTATTTCTTGTTTATTTCAATTTTATTAATGTATAGAATTGGAATAACAGTTTGATGATAGGATTTTTGAATGTTGCGGATGTCTAAACTCACATTCGGAGTTTTATATTTGAATTAATGAAATCTGATTGTTTATGTTTGATTGGATTTATTGTTATTTAATTCGGTGATTGCATAATTTGATAATAAATTGAGAGGGTGAATCGAATGAAAAATAATTAAATTGGGCTAGAGAGTTAGGTGATTTATTATAACATGAATTAAATCAAATCAGTAAATTGTGCGAAGAGAGATCTTGCATAGGTTTCCGATAGTTTATTAGACAACTTCAAATCTAATTAGGGTTTTGGATAGGTTGTTAATTGAGAGATTGCAACTTCCATAATCTGATTAGGATTTATAATTTAGGGTTAATAGTTATAACTCGAGAGAGAGTAATAAACCCTAAAATCGTCTAGAACTAATAATCCGGTAATTCATAATCAATTAGGTTAGCGTTAAGGATAGGTAAAATTTCCTTTATCTCAATTGGTAATTCACTTGTGTTGATTCTTGGTTGTGTGTTGCAACTACTAAATTATTAATATTTTTATGATTGATTCTTGATTTCATTTGATTGAATTCTCATTTTAGTGTTATTTTTGAAATTCTACGAGTTGTTCTAGCCTTAGATTTTATGATTAGATTATCTCTCCTTGTGGGATCAACACCTTAGGTACTAAAATAACAAACTATGCACTTGCGAATTGTCGAGGGTATTTATTATCAAACACTCGAGCACTACTGTTTGCCATTAACTCACATAAGACTACTAATAATTAATCTTTAGTTTATTAACTAAATTACTTAAGTTTATTAACTAAATTACTTAGGTTAAAGTTTCTAATATTGCTTTATCGATTTGTGAATTCCACTATTAGGATTGACCCTAATACATAGGAATTATGTCAACCTATCTCTAAGTTTACAATCTACTCCTTTCAATTACAGTAGATTTATACATACACAGGATTTCTCAATCTCTACATTATAAAATTAGATTATGTACTAATATTCCAAATCTATTAGAACATATATTAAACACATAATTGAATCACAATAAATCAATCAAAACAATTGCATTAAGTAAAAGAGGAAAAAAAACATATTGTAGAATAAACTAGGGTTCATCACACCTAGACACTAAAGATGTTTAGTTACATATGATAGAAAGTGAAATCAAACATATAAAAGAAGAAAAACGAATAATAAAAAAAGAGTTCTTTATTCAAAATCTCTCTTTCTCTTCTATCGAATGTTCTTGCAAGGTAGAAGGTTGCTGTTAAATTCTATTGGATCTATCAATGATTTGTTCGTGTTTTCCACTTCTTTAGACCAATATCGCCCCTTCTGAATGATCTCTACATCTGGAGTTGCCTCTGTAAGTCTACTCTCCTATTTTGCCTCCACTCACGTCTTTTTATAGTAATTTTTAGGGTTTCTAGGAGATACACAGTCTGATACATGGCCGTGTATTGGACCATGTATATGCCAAAATCTCCAAAATATGCGATTTTGCATAAGTTAGGAGACATACACAACTGTGTATCCCTTATTTGCTTCAAATCTTAGTTTTATGTCACGTTTGCATCTGAATTATTCTCCTTTTAGTTTATGAAGGCAATTATAACCTATAAATGCACTTGAAGGTATAAATATGGCCTAATTTTGTGCACAACAGACTAAGAATGGGGCTTTTTTGTTTGATTTCTTTGAATTCAAGATTACTTTTAATTCTTTTAACATGATTAGTACATAAAAACATAATAAAGTATGAGTTATAATTTACAACTTATTGTGAAGTTTTATCTTTTCTTGTTGTTTCCTTTAAACTATTTCTAATATTGGTTTATTTTCACCACCATAGCTACACAAGTATTTGGCCTTTAACGATATCTATAAAATATGATGAGAGAATACTACAACTTGTTCAGAGAGGGTTAGGCAAGAAATGCTCGCTCCCTTGAAGCCTAAGCCTATTGATAATAGTTTTGAGACCTTATAGTTATTAAATTAAAATAAATTATAATTTCAATTAAACTTTAATTAGAATTATAATTAGTTCTAACTAAATATTAATTAGGCCCAAATAAGATTTAATATCGCATATTAATCTTTATTTATTAAATATCTATATTTAACCCTAAATTTTCTTAAACTTTACAATCAAACCCAACTTGATTAAAACACCTTTACTCTCTTTAACCTTTTTGTGTGTGTGACTCATTAAGTTGTTAAATATATTGGCAATGCATATAAATTATAACCCTAAATCATATTTAGGATTAGATAAGTTAAACTTATTTGATTCATCTTTAATTCTCTAATTAAATATTATATATAAATACATAATATATATATATATATATACATATACATATATATATATATATTATATTTGTATATAGTCAAAACCACTTTGATATTCTTAAATATTTAGATGTCATGAATTGCTTCATGACATCTAAATATTTA
>JANZLC010000201.1:4820097-4836690 GCA_026413385.1 Erythroxylum gracilipes
ATTATTAATTAGTTATTATTATTTTTTATTATTATTATTATTATTATTAATTGTATTATTATTATTTATTATTATTATTTATTATTATTAATTTTTAATAAGTTATTATTATTATTATTATTGTTGTTGTTGTTATTATTATTTATTGTTAATAATAATAATATTTTTATTTATTTCTATTATTATTAATTATTGTTATAAATTTTCTACTTACTATTTTCAATATTATTAATTTATTATACCAAATTAATTATCTTATTATTATTATTAGTATAAATTTTGTACTTTTATTATTATTATTATTATTAATCAAGATAGAAAGTAGAGATATGTTGATTTTCTGTCAAAGAAAACATGTTGTCAAAATTCAGAGAAACAATGTTTTCTGGTTTCTATAAAACCATTGTGTTTTTTTTTTATTTTCAGAAACAAAAAATCACAACAGAATAATTCAAACACATTTTACTTACCTATTTTTCTTTTTACAGAAACGACAACAAAAAACAGAAAAAAAAAACGGAAACAAACACCCCAAGTGTTTGGTATCAAATATTAAGGATGGTAATAACAAAATTTTAATTATCTTAATTATTTTGTAAATAATTAATTAAATATTTTATTTTATTATTAATAATTTAAAAATTATATTTAATAAATAAATTTTTAATAATTCAATAAATTATTAACTCTTAAATAATTGTGTATGATTTTTCTTATAAGAATAAGATCAAAAAATAATTAAATTTAATTAAATAATTATTAAATAAAGTAATGTCCAATGTAATAATATCCTAATAAGAATAAGGCAAAATGATATATTCTCTAAATAAATAAACTAATCTTAAATTATTGAAAAAAAAGTTTCAGTTGAGACGTAACACAAAGAAAAGAAAAAAAGAGTTTTTATTCTTAATATCAAATTTCAAGTTATATATATCTGCATCTACTTGAAAATAAATATAACTTGAAAACAAAAATACATGATTATTTAAAATTCATTCTAAATAAATCCATCCTTAAAAAATGTAAATTCCATACCCATTCTCACGCCTTCTTAGTTACCGATCGCATTCTAGAAAACTTGTTTTTCTCATTTTGTAAAGATAAAGACCACAACCTTAAGTTTGTCAGCATCGTGTAAAATTTTCAAATTAATGCTATCCGTTTTAATAGGTATGAACTTTTAATTCTGTACATGTGAAATGGTAATGTAGACTATTCACATTGTTGTTAAATTGCTGTTTAGCTTTAGAAGTTACAGAACCACAATGACTAACGCCCATAATCTGGGTTAGAAGTGCTTTTCCAAAAGTTCCAACGAGGATCAGACGACAAATGTTACTAACATTTCCTTGCAAAAATTCCGAGAAAAGGTGATAAAAGATCAAAGCATACTCCAAACCAAACCAAACCAAACCTCAAAGCATACTCCAAACCAAACAAATTCAATTCTAACCAAAACTTCCCAGAATTTTGTCGGGCAAAAAGTTTCTTATCAGCACACAAATTACATTGTACAGAAAAAGAAATGCAGAAATGAGAATTACACAACAACCCTATGATACACGACCCCTACAAAGATCATATGTGTAGCTCAACATTACATATTGAGGAGCTAAGCCCCCCTTAGAATAGTAAAAAGAAAAAAAAAAACTATTAGGCCTATGACGACGAACAAAAATACTCATCAATACTAACCCATCAAAATGAACAACCTTGATGACTTCTACCTGCTTGTGACGCAATTTACACAGGGCGGTCAATCCCTACTGTAACGTTTTTTAGCATAACGAAGTGGATCTAACTTCCGCCCGCAGCCCAGTTCTCGAACTTGTGCATCTCTTCATACCAGAGCTAGCCAAATGTGCTGTTAAATCAAAAAATTCAGAAAGCCTCAAGCTCTATCCAGGATCAGTGATCACAAGTTCGGGAATACCAGGACATGGCATCATTTGCTATACAGATACCACTAACCCATCGCGGTAATAACAGCCCACAATGAAGTTAAAAACATCATAAGAATCTACTATATCCAAGCAAGAGAACCCCGATCATTTGTTACTTGAGGTCGACCTCTAGTTGGTGTCGGAGGTCTGTTAGCATTTAACTCCTGCTCTCAACAGAAAAAGACCAGCAAGCAGGGCAATAATCAGTACAAACAAAATTAGCAATACAACTGAAGCATTTCTATGAATCAAAATTTCTTTAGACATGTCAGAATCAAGGACCTGCATCCAGGTATCTTCAATATGACGTTCAGGTGAAGCTTCTGGTGATGATATTGCTGGGGGTAAAGGATGAATAAGTTTCGGAACAACAACAAGATCTCTCCCTAAAACTAGTATTGCACCTGCATTGTTTGCAGTACCTGCAGAGGCATACAATAACCTGCTGTAAAAATGCCAATCTGTCTATGGAGATTGAAAAACAAGAAGCAGAATTTCATACCACAATAGTTGGTAGCTGAAAAAAGTGTAATCAGATGACCCTGGGCAAAACGCTCGAAGCCATCCATCACACATTCATGAGCACGCACAATCAATTGAAGATCATTGTTGTTGCAAAATTCCATCACTCTATCAGGCTGCCAACCATCCTTACTCATGAGAAGACGGACCAAGAAGGCTATTGCAACTATTGGCAAGAAACTATGCTAGGATGCTTATGATCATCATAATAGCAAATGCTAATCAATTGCAAGTTCAGAAATACAGTGTGAGCGTAAAAATTTGCAGATTCCATCATCAAGTTCACATTCAAAAACTGTTCTATAAATATCAAGTTATCAAAACAGCAACAGTGCAAACTGAAAACTTAGAAGCAACAAAAGGATAGATTGGTCAAAACGTATCTCTGATGTATAGTTTTTGGAAGAATAACTGAATTGCAATTATCGGTGTAATGTATAATACTTGGAGGAAAACCAATGAAGCAATTGATTACATACAAACATTAAAAGAAGCACTCACCCCAAAAGTTACCAACCCAGGACCTCTAGCATTTGGCCGCAATCCCTCAACACTGTCATTCTCTGTCGGATCAGACCTGAGGGACAAATCATGTGTCATTATGAATCAAAGGTACAGCAAAGAAACAATATAAGGCAAACACTGACCACAACAAATCCATAAGAACGATTGAGCCTGCTTCCATGGTAATTGGACGCTGAATATTCTCAATCTGCTCCACATGATTTATTGAGCGACCAATACCACCATGCATACAAATAATCTTCTTTTCAATTAGTGCAGCTAAAGGAAGCCAATTAAACAGACGATTTATCCGATGCCAAACCCAAATTCCATCTCTTTCACCCTGTTCAGTCAAAAATAAGCCAGTAAGTGAGCTGTGACAAAAGGAAAATATAATTTAAACTGTAATATCTCACCATACGCTCAATGCACTCAATGCGAAAACCAAAAAGGGCATTGATATCTGCAGCTTCATGATTCCCACGAATTAAATGTACATTTTGAGGATACTCAACCTATAAGATTACAATAATTAATAAAATGCATTGATCAATCAAGACACTAGGCAAAACTTAAATATAAGTGTCAGTTAGTCATCTAACTGAAAAAAATAGGTTAACAGGGGAAAACTAAGGAATAAGAAAAGAACACACAACCATGTTACCTTTAAAGCAAGTAGAAGGCTTATAGTTTCCAGGCTATGCTGGCCTCGATCAACATAATCTCCTAAGAAGAGATAGTCAATATATCTGACAGTCAAGTAACAGAATTAGAATAAGCCTTGCTAATAAACAAGCATGTAAACCTAAGAACGCGCAATCTTGTCTCCAAAATACGAAACCTCATCCTTCCCATTAACACTAGAGCCAAAGATAGCAACTTCTAGAAGTTAATTCCACGCTCAATTGCAAGGTTTAGCATTCATAACAGAACACCACAGTATGTTAAATAAATAGCAAGAAAATCATAGGAAATTGGATTTGCAATACAAATAATGAAGACTTAGTGAAATAAATGCTTTGGGTGGAAAATAGCCTCAGCAAGACCTTAGTTGCAGATCAGATTTAACAGAACACTAATTTCTACATTAGTCAACCAAGATGGTTATTGACTTTGCCACTGTGTACAAGGGAAACAGGTCCACTTTAGAAACTCCTATTTTAGATTATCCTTTTAGTAGATCAAGTATTTGTATTAGTCATTTATTTCCAGCTTTTTAATCTTTCCAAAGATTTTTGGTTCATTATTTATAGCTTATCAGTTAAATTTGATGTGCACAGCCAGTCACATAACCGCATCCTGTTAAAACTGCAATTTCTGCAGGCCTATCAATTAGCACAAGCAGCTTGATTAAATCAAGAGAATTCCTCTATAAACAATTAAATATTCCGAAGCATATGGACCAGTATGCAAGATAAACAAAAAAAAAAGATAAGGATTCTTACGCGATGTCACCAGCTGTTGAAGGTGCACCATATTCATCAAAGAGGCGCATAAGATCACCAAATTGACCATGGAGATCCCCAAATATCTTGATTGGAGCCCTAAGCTGCAAAACACTTGGTTCACTTGAAAAGATTCTTTCAGCACTGTCACAAAGATCTGCTATTTCATTGCAATCTAAGAAAAATTGCCGGCGGACGGGAGGCTTCCAGCCACGTGGCTTTAAAAGATGTGCAACAACCTATTATAAAAAAAGGATGTCATTTGGAATGTATAATCAGGCACAAACATGCAAACGGTAAACAATACTGTGGTTGTGTATGTAGATGGGTGTAAAACTATATTCATAGATGTATAGTCCATAAAGATAGAAGTATGTACATTAAGCAAAAGGTAAATTGCTGATAGCGAATGCACAGAGATCAACAAAACAACAAAAATGACCTCAAATGCATGTAAGGTTTGCCCTATAAACAAAAACTATTCATAAGAGTCCAGAAAATTAGTGAAACGAGGGATCACACAAACAAGTCTAGTTAACCTATATCAAATAATATTTTGCGAATAAAAACATTAGACTCTCATTCCTGATATGGATACACCAAATGAAGAAAAGGTAAGGAATACATAATAAAAAAAATATTTAATCAATAGGTTTTTCTATGTCAAAAGAGCTTAAAGAATTATTAGATAATTATGTTTTTCTATGGTAAGGCACAGCAGTTGATCATGTTGCACAGTAAAATCAAAGAAATATAGAGAGCTGAAATGGATGAAACGCCTATAGCCTATGATGGTAACAGATGCATAATTGTATAGAAGAAATGTATGCTCTCCGGTTATATACAATGCTAGATCATTGTATCCGGCAGAGGCATTTGGGTTTCAAAACTCAGGACATATCTGCAGTTTTGACCAACATATACTGGACCTCGACTATGTCAAAGAAGCCGCCAAGACGGTATCAACTCCAAGTAAATATGGAAAGCTAGCAATAATATTCAACACCATTCATGATCAACTGTAACAGAAAAACTCTCCGTTTTTTAAGCAATTGAAGTGCCATCCTTGTATTACTCATGGAATTAGACTGAAGGCAGAAAAATCTAGCAGTCTTCTGAAATCACGTTGCCTGAATATGTATATGAAACAAGATCCACAGTACCTTTTTGGGGACACTATTAATGGACATTTGTCGATCCAGCAGTTTTCTGGCAGCAGTTGCACTCTCCGGGGTGCCATAGCTCACCCTCCTACCTTCATTTTCAAACTGATCAATTGAAAGCTGTCTGACCATGCCACCTAAAGCTCCACCAGTCTCTGCTGCCACAACTACCTACATATGGAGGCAGTAGAAAATATAAACAAGATTAAGCATCCTGATTCAAAATTTATTTCTGATCACATTCATAATGGTGTACAAACTAATTTACTGACAGCTCTATGATGCAAACGCACTCCAGCTGGAGTGATATCGTTCGCTCCAGCAGAATCAGGTTTGATCATTGAAGATATTTGTTTGCCACTTGGGGTAGCTTCTGCTGTACGCTCTCTATCTGGCAGCTCAACTTCTCCATTAACTTGCCGTGCCTTAGCAGCAGCCAGAGTGGCAGTGATGGCTTCAGCTTCTGCAGCTGCTGCTTCAACCAAATACTCAACACCTTTGGTTGTTCTCCTGTGTATTGATACACATCCAGCAACATTTTTAATTTTCATTTCAATCCCAGAACAGTGAAACATATCTATATATATGCACTTGCTAGCTTACCGGGATCCTTGGAGCATTGCATTTTCAGTGCTAATATCAGTGTACATGTCACCATTTACCGGTGGGGCAACAGGATTACCCAGCACAACAGCACCATCAGGCACTGCTTCAGGCATACTTTGCCTAGATCTGTCATCAACAAATCCATACCTTCCAGGCACCCTCCCACCCTGTAAAGTAGATGCAGCAGCAGCCGCTGCAGCATGGGAAGCAGCAGTCGTCGTTTCAGCAGCGGCCAGATCTTCAGCAACAAGTAGATCATCAAGCAAGACACCTGTGGCACAAATGTTGTAGATAAGTATGCTACTACAATACAAATAGAAGATGGTAAGAACAATAATCCAAAAATAAATGGGACTGCAAGGTCAATAATCTTTCACATCATTCGTCTTCTTTTGTCTATCATGATCATCAAAATTGTTGCTAAACCACCATAAACATAGAATATGAACTGCTTACCACCACGTAAACCTCCATAGATAAATATAAGATCACCAATTGCAGCAGCTGCATGCCTGCAACGTCTTGTCAACTCAACTGCAGCATCCCCACCTGCAGCATCAGCACTGTATCTGCCAGTCCTTGGACTAGTAACAACAGATTTGGTATCGCACCAAACTCCAGCTGCGGTGTCCAAAACTGCACGGGAAAAAAAAAATGATAATCAAAATTCAGCAACCCTATGATCTATCTAAAATGACATAAAACAGAATCTTCTATGAGTAGAAACTATCCTATAACTAGATTTTGACCCAATCCTAACTCCAAAAGCACGCACATGTACACTAAGGAACAAGGTACAAGAAGAATGCTTGGAAGCAAGTCGGAAGTAAGCTCAGCTATCAACAATCATATTAAATGATTGAACAAAAAAAAGAAAATTAATTAATTTAGGGTTTCAACTACAAATGTCATAATTGCAGCTCCATCTGTAACAGTTATGCAGAAGTTGACATATCCTAATAGGGTAAACTTATCCTACCAACACATATCAATACCTGAGACTAAATAAAGCCTAGAATCTAATCTGATATTTGGATGCCTTATCATCTCACAATGCATTTCCAGCTAATTGCCCATCCACCTACAAATGGTTCGGAAAAGACCTTTAAGTAAAACAACTTGATTAGGTACCTGCAACACTTGATGAATCTTCTACCATACGACCACCACCAAGTGCCCCTCCAGAGACATGGAGCCTTGCATTAACAAAGACCTAAAAGTACAATTCTCGTGAGTGATGCAGTCTTGCGGAATTGATGGGTAATATAATGGAACTGAAAATAAGGGATAAGAAAACCCACAGCTGCATGTTGATATCTTGGAGATGGAGAGACACCAGGAGCAATTGCCCATTCCCAGCGTCCATCCCTGTGCTTAGCAAGTCCATATGCACTGGCCAGTGGCTGCAAAAGTTATGTTAAGAGAAATGGAAATGGTTAAATTAGCCATATCAGATGCTGCAAGAAGTGCAATAAAACTAAACAAACTGTTGAGTACGCATGAGATGAATACTGAGTAGATGGATTTGACGTCATAAATACAGTGGTCATAATCTCGTTATTCACATGTATAGCATATCGAAAAACAGAAAGCCAGCCAAACTTCTACCCCCAATGCTATGTTCTTTCAATAGGGAAAATGAGTCTATGTTCAAGTAATAAGAAATAATAAGTTTGAGAAGATCCAAACAAGAAAATGCTGAAAATCCAAAACAAGTACTGATTTGTCAACCTAAGAATCATATTAATTACAATTGAGTTCCAAAAGCCAAACTATATTGAGAAGAAAAAGAAAATATTGATTAAAAGAGAAAAACTAATGACATCAGCTTACTTTCTAAGCATATTAAGAATTAAAATGGACACATTTCTTACATTGAAGCAACCATGTAAGTCAAATATGCCTAAGGGTAACATAAAGGAGTTACACCAAGAAGTTTGTGATCTCAATGCCCCATAACAGTTACCATCCCACAAAAGGTTTTATTGATTTACCAATTTACACCGACAAGTTTGTGATCTCAATACCCCATAACAGTTACCATCCCAGAAAAGGTTTTATTGATTTACCACTTCAAAACTAGTGGCAATAGAAACATAGAAGCTCCAAACTGGGCTTCATAGATAAGTAATGACATAACTCATGTTACTTACCACTTCTCAAGTTAATTGCAACCACCTTCAATGTTCACACTCACAACTTCCTTGTTATATATATAACCCTAGAAGGTTTATTTTTTAGATTATGTTAGCTAGCTATTAAGTTGACATATTTCTTTCAAAGCTCATTAAAAAAAGTTATGCAGCATCTCTTGTAATCACCACACTCATGAATCTTCCTCACCATTTTATGCAATAAATTATAACCAAGCCTAAATACAAAGTCGAAAGAAATTTAACTCACCACACTATTAGCATCTCTCCCACCACAAAGTAAAAGAAGGCCATCTGAGCGTGCACTTGCAGTGGCATACCTAGTCATATGCAAACGTAATATAAATAGGTTTGATTTAAACATGACAACTAAAGTAACAAACAAACAAAGGCCTATTACACAAAACACAAAGGACCAAATTGATATTGCTACCAAAACCAAACCCAATGATCTATGTTCAGAATCATACTTGTTAGGGTGCTGCCAAAAATTGTAGCAGCTCAAGTTGCTTGTTTCCAAGATGCAAAAGTTCTATTTATTGACCTGAGATATTGTTTCGTCGTTTTTATCGCTATCATGTAAGGCTGACCTTCTCATTTCTAATGAAGCCTGCTCCTTTTAATATGCCTTCTAAAAGGCCATGCCAGTTTACTATGTTGGGAGGTACAATTATTGTCTTTCATACAAAAGCAAAACAAGCTTCCTTATTAACCTCACTTCAAAAGAATTACTAGAAATATTAATCCTTAAAGTTGTACAATTTGAAGACTTAGATTCCATAGGTAAAACCCATTCCGCAACCACGCATATTCAGACAGCAGGAGGAGAAATTCTTTAAAATACAAACTGGCAATATAAAGTGGAAATTTCATTTTCCAGCCATTAAAGCCACCCAAGTTAAGCAAGGAATAATTATAAACCACGAAAATGCAAGAAATTTCTTTCATATCCAAATTCAATCCACTGATAATATTAGTATCTAACAAAATCCTGAAAGGAATATTCCTATCACACTCAACTAACAACATGCAATGTTCTCCTTAAAATACTTTTAAGTTTCATGCAAATAACATAGAGATGGGCTACAAATCCATTTTTTTTCCTTTTGGTATTGGTAACTGCAGATGCACAATATGGGACTGTCAAACCCACAAGCACACATAAAAGAGGGAGCGAGACAGAGAGCTTACATGCATGGTGGTGGACCTTCCCCTTCTGGTTCCAGTTTACGCCATTCATAAGGCTTGGCAGCAGTGTCTAAGGCCCATACATCAGACAAAGGCCGTTTTCCTAAACAGAAGAACAACATATTTAGCTCCAGATTGCAATATTGCACATAAATACATGCAACAGCAAATCAAAAGGTTAAATTGTTGTTTCATGCACATGACAACAATAAACTAGGTGTGAAGTGACTTGCCATCATTCCCTCCAATTGCCATGAGATATCTTTGACCCACTAAAGCCATGACATGGCCATATCTGGGTCCAGGTCCAGGCCCTTGAACAACAACCCTGAAAAGAAAGTTAAAAGAATTGTCAACTTTAATCACATCATCTCATAAGATTGAGTGAGCACAGTATTCAGATCTAACCTATGCCATCTTGGTCGCTGCTGTGTGAGATCGAGAACATGAAGATCCTCAGCAGACAAACCAGCTGGACCAATTCCACCCTGTGAAAGTTTGAGATTCTAGTTATCATTACAAGTTAAAATAGAAATTGATAAATAAGATGAACGATCCTACAGAAAATATTCTACACTTATTGATAAAAAATACAGACCTGAATAACTACCATAGTTCCCACAGCAGTTGCAACATGAGCAGCCCTTGGTGTGGGTGGTTCTCCAAAAGGAGTAATCCTGTAAAGCAATTTATCAATAAGCTGCATACTGTGTAGACGACGGTAAACATATATATTTTTAATTAGACAGAGGATGATGAAACAATGAATCTTAAAACTTACCTAGACCATTTATTTGTCAACACATCATAACAATGCACATCAGCAGTGGCACCTGCTAGTCCTGCAATTGCCAACCATCAAGGCAAATAAAACTCAAAGTAGAAAACAAAATCATCCGCGACTCAAAACTAGAATAAAATTCAATCATCTAATGTCATGTATTACCAATTACCAGGCAGAGACCAAAACACAGGATTTCCTTCTCCATGAATTCAATGTTAAGGTTAATTACACCAAAACCCCTGTAGTTGTACTTTTTTCAGAAAGGCCCTTGCAGTTCTATCAAATTCCATGTGATTGGATACCTAGTCAAATAGATCATTTTCTTAATACCTTGTCTGCAATTAAACTATAATTTTATTCAATTCTGTAAAAAGGAATTGACCATATGACAACTTCCATTTTATTATTGTAATAAACTCATATGGGCCAATTTGACAAATTACCAAGCCACATGGGGCACTTTGATAGAATTCGAACCTCGAGGCCCTTTGAAAAGAGAGTAAAACCACAGAGGCTTTTGGTGTAATTAACCATTAACGATAATAACACATCCAACAAGAGCTATGAATATCCATGCAATAACTATGATTCAGGAACAGAGGATCACTGTTTATGACTGTTATTGAAAGCACAAACACGAACAAATAAAGTAAAAAGCACTGTCTTGGAGTGGAAGAAATTAAGAACACTGTATCATAAATGGATGAAGAGGACTAGTAGTTCAAAGTAAAAGAACATAACAGTTGCTTAATGCCCATAGAACTAACATGTTATACAATATTAACCAACGATAAAGATCCAAAAACTATCAAATAAGAAGAAGAATTAGATGCTATGTGGTTTTATCAAAAGCGATGGTTCACAGACCAGTGAGGGAGAGGATGAATATGGAAGCACAATAAAGGAGATTCTAAACCAAGTTTTCATCATCTTGACTCACATAATTTGCAGATTTTGAGCTCCATTTAGTGTACAAAAAGAACTATCATATCTCAATTGATGGAAAGAATTTTAATGTAATATCCATTATAGCCATACTCCAAATGCCAACTGCAACTGCATGCTCAAATTCCGTCAAGGACAGCCAGAAAACATGTCAATACTATGCTGTTCTTGACTTAATAACTGTTCAACATAAAGAACGCATCATATCATTTGTGAGCTACAAAACAAAATCAACTCTGAGATTTATAGAATACAACTATATGACCTTTACAATAATAGCCAAACTTTCTGTTGACTCAGGTAAAAAGTTCAACAACAAGAGCATACCTAGGGTTCATAACCACTTATTTCATTAAATATTCCATGTCCATAGTAGATGATATAACACTTCACATACAATAACAACACAAAAAGATATCACTTAATACGCAAACAGCTATCTAGATACAGTTTCTAAGTTCCATAAGACACTGGAATTAAAAAGAGGAAATAACGAAAGTCAAATAAACGGGCTCAAAAGATGAAACAATATAGGAAATCAATTAACTATCGAACCCTCAAGCTACAACACTAGCCAACTGACCAATATAACCAGAAAATGAATGAAATACATACGGATTCCAGCATTTCCTGCAGAGGAAGGAGTCCCGGAGGCTCCAGAATTGCCCTCAAGCGCGGTTGCACCGCCAAACAAAATCAACCTGGGCCCAATGTAACCCGGCGTCCCTTCTTCGCCGACTGCAGCCACCGCAGTCAAGGTGTGGCCACACCTTGGACCTGGTCCATCCTCTTTCTTTTCTATAATCGCATTTACAACCGAGTAAGTTGGAGCGGTCCTCGGTCCCACCACAGGGGAAGAAGCCTGCTGTTGCTGCGCCGTCGGAGAACTTGCAGCCGAAGATCCGGCAGGCTGCGGCGGCTGGTCGGCCAGCGGCTCTCTGTCCATTGCAGTAGGCGACGAGGCGGTTTGCACCGCCGAATCATGATCTGTCTCCGTCACCATCGAGGAGTCGACATCCATTTCCTTAACCACCCAAGTACAGCCCTAATTTCAAGATCGGAGTTAGAATTCCAACGCAATTGCATCTCTAATCCACATTTCTCAACAATCCGCCGCCTTCGCAATCCAGCAAATCATCAACTCACCCCCCAATTTAAACCCTAGCTCAGATCGGCTCAAGAATATTCCCGGAAATTTTCAAACAAATACACTGCTCCTTTGATTAGGTTTCGCTTTCCTCTCTCTTTCTCTCTAAGTGAAAAAAAATAATTAAAGCCGGTCCAGGGAAAGAGAATATCAGAAACGGAACGGAGACAATATCAAAGCCTTCCCTTCATTCTATTTTTTATTTAAATTTTAATTAACTCCAAGCTCTATTAAAAAAAATCCCCAATCACACTTTCTCTCTCTACCAATCATCTTTTGTTGCTTCTCTGTCTGTCAACACTCGAGTTGTTATATCTTTTTTTTTTTGCTTTTTCTCTCTCTAATTTACAAATTGGAGGCGGAACTTTCTCTTTCTAGAAACGACGTGTTAAATGTTAGTTCGTCTTTGGGTTGGTGGTCTCTCTCTTTTCTTTCGTTTTCTACGCTGAGAAGGACTGTGATTTTCCTTCCTTCATTTTTTATCGTTATCAACCGGTTTTGGTGTGTACCGGCGCCGCCATGTGGAGAGGGGGTTGACGGCGTAGATTGGTGCCTGGACAACCGGGTTAACCGGCAAGCGCTTTAGCCATTAAAGGTAATCACAGGTTCCTATTTGTACGGAGCTTTGCTCTTCTTGGCACCTAATCGGCAACTGCAAACGTTACACGCTCAGTTGTTATGAATTTTACTCACGCGCCTATTATTTATCATTTTCCAATCTTTTGCCACCCACTGTCAACGTGGACTAAATGCTCCGAATGGTTTTGGATTCCATTTACTGTCTTTTAACAAATCATTTTGCAAGACTCAAATGTATGACATCATATAAAACGACAAATAACAATTAAAACTAGTATTTATTATAAAATTAAGTAAATTTTATATTAAGGCACATGCAAAGTTCAAAATATTAATTTTCCTAATTTGCATCCCAAGGCTTTGTTGCACTTAAGTATTTACAACATCTTTATTAGGCACTTAGGGACTTGTCGAATTGGTGAAGTAGGGGGTATGGGATCAAAAGGTTTTATACTTGAATTTTTTATTTGCGCTCTTTTGATCGAGCCTGTTGTACAAGTCTTGTCTAATGCGGAGTATCCGGTTGAAGTGATTTACAGGTTATTGCGTCAATCCGAAGATTTACCCAGTGCGCATCCAAAAGATAGCAACTATTGATTCCTCCATTTCCAAAAAAAAGAAAACATGTTTATGAGGTGAAGTGATTGAGAATGATTTTGTTTTATTAGATTTAGCTTAATATAATTTTTTGACGTATTAAAATGTTACCATATATAGATAACATTTGTTTTGTTATAATTGTTGTATATTTGCTTATATTATATAGCTATAATTAGAGGTAAATCAACTTGTAATGGTATCGATAATCATCCTTTAGATTGTATAGTTATAGCTATAATCACGCTGTATATTTATCTAATTATTTGTTAGTCATTAACATCTCAAAATGATAGATTGTGTCACGTGTTGGCAGGGATGGATTCAGAAATTATTTTGAGTGAGGGCAAAATATTTAAAGTACTCTTATATTACTAAAAAAGATACAAATATTTGTATATTTGATAAACAAAAAATTACATTATTGTCTTGAGCTTCTTACATATAACCTATTACAATTGTTCCTTACGAGTCTTTATATTTTGATATCGCTGTAAAATTTTCTCATTGTCAATACTATTGAAGATATCTTTCTCAATATATGTGATCAAACAGTTATTCATTCAAGAATCTCCTATTTGATTGCGTAAGCGATTTTTCACAATCTTCATTGCAAAAAATGCTCTTCCCACCGATGCAGTAGCAATAGGCAAAATTAAAATTAATCTCACAAGTAAAAATACCAAAGGGTACACAACATCCTTTTTTGTTTCAATATAGATTATTGTTTTTTTCTTTAGGTACGGTAGTTCTTGTGGAGTTAGGAAAAGAAGAAGCCAAAAAGACAAAAAGTTGTGTGATGAAGAAGCCAAAAGGATAGAAAATCTAAATAAAAAAAGGCAATTAAGCATGTAGTTTTTATCTCTCTATTTGTAAGCTTTCATTTAAAAAAGTCATGGGTCCAAATAATAGTAATCTTAATAAAAATAAATGGACTCAGATTTTATTTTTTATTTGATATCTTAATATATCTATAGTTTTTTATTATTTTTTTGTTACCAATTAAATTAATGGAGCTAATTTTTAATTTTTTATAGAATTAAATTTTAGATGTCAGTGGGGGCAAGTGCCCCTACTTGCCCCCAATGTAGCTCTGTCCTTGCGTGTTGGGTCTTAAATTAGCCTACACGTGAGGATAGTGTGTTAAAATATAAAGTAGGAGTTTGTCCCATGTGAAAAAAATGATCTTGAGCATGCATATGAGTCAGGTGAATTACTCCTACCATTAATTAATTTTTGGATGGAACCTCGTTTGAACTTGTATGTGCTTATTTTATTTTAACTCAATATTACAAAATTTTACAAGAATATGGATAAAAGATCTCAACAACAATAAAAACATTCATTAGAAATCCCGCTGAGACGTGAGATCTAGAGAAGTCTATTAGTATTCATTCTTACCTTTAACTAGTAAAGAGAATATTTCCAAATAACTCAAGATAAAATATCTCACATAATGAAATCTTTCTCCTTTTTATAGATCTTTTAAACATTTTCTTTTGAGTCATATATATTATATTTAGCCTAAAATTTTAAAATGCAGTACTTATATTTTAGGTATTTAACCTAATTATTTATTTATTTAGTTTAATATTTCAACGGAAATTTCATTAGTTATTGTTGTTGTATTATAGCTAAAATATAAAAATAATTTTAAGGATTTAAAATATATTTTATGTCACAAATCTTGTAATAATGCATAACTTTTTTTATAGTAAGAGTCAATAATTTTAGATATAATTAATTCTAGTTAGTTATTTGAAGTTAGGAAATAAAATTAAGAATTTATAAATTATAATACGATAAATTATTTAATTAATAAATTAAAACATTCTATTGTGATTAATAGATCTTCTATTTATATATAATTTTAATTTAATAAATTTATAAATATTTATATTTTCATGTCTGATAAAGGATAGTAAATAAATTTTTTCTGTTAATCTTTTTTTTGCGAGTATTATTCCTGACATATTTGGAAGCAATGATTTGAATTTCGTTTCGTTCCGGCTGGTACCGGCCAGAACGAGCCTCCATCGGTACCGGCCAAAAATACCGGTTGGTACCGGTAGTTTTCGGTCGGTACTGGCTGGTACCGACAGTACTGGACAATACTGGCTGGTACCGTAAAAATTAAAAATCCTAGGGACCTAATTGCAATTTTGAAAAATTTTAGACCTAAAATTTTAACCTACCCGGCCTCTCCCCCCCAACCCGACTCTTTCGTGTCTCTTATCTCCCCACGTTGTCTTCTCTCCTTCTTCTCTCATCTGTGCCGCGCCGCCTGCTCCTCGCCGCCATCGGTCGCCTCCTCCTCGACGCTCGCCTCCTCCAGTCCTCCTCGACGCTCACCTCCCTTAGTCGTTCTCCCTTCGGTTCGTCATTCCTTCATGTCGTCGCCGACGCCACCACCTTCTCTGCTCCTCGTCGTCGCACCATAGCACCGCAACACTGCAGGGAAGCCACCGGAGACGCAACTGAATTTCTGATGGGTTTTGAAATTTTGTTGGATCGGTGGAGACTTGGAATTTTGGTTCACGGTGTTGGTTGGATGATGCACTGTGTATGAAATTATTTGGTTGGACTGTTGGAGACTTTGGAGTTGAAATTGGAAATGTGATCTAAAATTGCAAAATCTGAAATAAATGTCATTTGTGTTGTTTGGTTTATAGATGTTTAGTTTGCTATTTGGTTTGATTATATGAACTATGAACTTGCAAATTATAAGGACATAAATTTATAACATAATGCAACATGCTTACCTTGAAGGTTGACAAGAAAAAATTGTAATTTATGGCATAAAATTAGAATATAATGAAAAATTCTTTTTAAATCAACAAATGTAGAAATTGAACTTGCATAGTTGCATTGGTTCGGTACTTCGGTAGGAATATAAAAGGGTTATTGTTAGGAGTTAAGATCCTTAGAATTAAATTAAAAATTTTGTAACTCTTAATTTGAAAATTATGATACTATAAATAACATACATATAATTTTTGTACTCTCACATGATT
>JANZLC010000201.1:4858524-4895471 GCA_026413385.1 Erythroxylum gracilipes
TATGCAAAGTGTTCGTGTCCACCAAATTTTAGAAGTTGGTGTGTCCCCATGTCCTTGTCGTGTCGCGTGTCGCGTGTCCGTGTCCGTACTTCTTAGCTATGAACTCATACAAGGTAGTATTAACCTAGAGATAAGTAAATATTATGCATGATTGAGTAGGTATTTTGCAACGCATAAATAAGCATCCTTCTTGCCTAAATATTGCAGGTCCATAAGTGTGTTGCTGATGGAGGAAAGGTGCTTATACCTACATTTGCACTAGGCAGAGCTCAGGTATTTCTTTCTTTAGGAAATAAATTTTGTACCTACTTGAATACGATTTATTTTCATGTGGAGGTTAATATTGGTTCTTCCATTTATAAAGATGTTAACATTGTGGGTTAGTAGTCATACTTCTTTAAAGTAGAAAGGTACTTTTTTCCTTATTTCATATTTCGTTATGAACGTCCACCTAGTAATGAATGAGACTCACTATTTTGTATTGTTATGAATGTGCATCTAGTAATGAATGAGACTTAGTGGAAGAAAACATTAAACTAGAAAATTATTAGGAAAAAATGGAGCAATATATGTAAGGGATGCCAATTATCATACATTAGAAAGAAATACAAAATTCCTAGAGTTAACAATACTATTCAATATTAGAGTATGACCTCCAAAGTTCTTCATTTTTCATTCCCTCATCCCATTAACTGAAAATTTTACCTCTTGTTTCCAATTGTATATTTTAAGTTACATCTCTTTAAAAGAGATTTTGTTCCTACAGTGATTGAAGGATATTCTGGTAAAGAAAAGCTAAACTATTAGGAACACCTCAATTGATGTATGAAGTTAGAATATTGGTATTGGTGAGTGAATGGAATTAAAACTAATGATAATTGGTTAAGTTGGTTGAATTCCATCTTGGTGAAGTTGACAGAATCTAGAGTTTTTATCATTTCTAGGCTTTTATATAATCTATGAGCAATAAGAAAAACTTTTCAATTGCTTCAACTTCCGGTCTCAAGATCTGTTTTATAAACATGGAATAAATGTTAGCACCCGATAATACTTTTTAAAGTTTGATACAACTTCAAAATGCTGAAATGTAAAGTCAAATTGGTAGAAAAATCGTAATATTATGAAGATTATCTTTAAAAGAAATAAAAACAATCTGCATATTTTTAAGGTATATTACAAACTCTAATATGATTTCTAATTAAACAAAAAATGCTAAAAATAAGTAAAAAGACAAATAGCTTTAAAATGCACTTAAATTCTACACTCCTTTTGATTGTGCTTTTGACACTTAGTTTGATTAAAGAATCATCTACTACACATTCCAATATCAGTCCCTTCTATTTGAGAAAGCCTCAACCTTAAAGTTACCTTGGACATTTGCATATAAGGCATCATTTGATAAATGATATGGAAAAATATTCACCACATTCCACATCAATCCCGTCCACTTAAGCAAAACTCGACATCAATTTAACTTAAACATATAATATAAAGGATAATTTAATGAATGAAGTGGACAAATGTTCTTTACATTAAATGTTTTGGAATTTCCCATGTTATCTGACAGGTTTATAGCAAAGGTGTTGTCATTAATCTTCTTCAAGTACTACTGTTACCTATTATTTCTTTGTTGCAATAAGTCCTTATCAGAGACCTTTCTTTTGTACCAACACCACCGCTTGATCTCCAATTCCAAAATCCTGCTTCTTGTGGTCTTGATCTACTGATTTCTTGTACTTGACAGACGCTTCCTTTAATTTTGCATCACTTTAGCCTAGTTTCACTGAGCTTCTCCTTGAAATAAGCTACTAGTCTCTTTTTCTGAAAGAGAACATTCTCTGATGCTAAAGAACTTAAAGTTTATAGAAGAAACAGAAGAGGGCAAATCACTCAACCACAAGCTTTAATTTGGTGAAATAAAGAGGGGGAGTTGAAGTGACAGCAAGGACAACTAGGGCTGAAATTTACTTTATGTTGGGTTTTCCTTATTAGATAGGAAATAAAATTAGATAAATTGTTCTAGTTGTTAAGGACTTAAGCTTATTTATTGTTAAGGACTTAAGCTTATTTACAATTAGAATAAGGGTTTCAAAAACATTTTTTTGTGTGTGCACTCAGCCCTTCAATAAAATAAGACTTGAATTTTTTTCCACAAACTTGAGTTTTCAACTAGAAAATCTGATACTTTTTTCTAAGAGGGATTCTTAGACTCTATGAGTGATTCTTAGTTCTCTACCCTATATTGTTTGTTTCCTCACTAAAATTCTCACACTTTTAGCTTGAAATTCCAGCAACTAAAAGCCTAAAACTCCGGCCCTATGAAACTTGAAATTCCAGCAACCTAAACGAACGATAATGAACCTGAAATTCGAGCACCCAAGTTTTATAAGTTTTGTGAGTTTTGGCTACTAGTTTGATATCTATTTTATTTATCTCCTCATACATTGTTATCTTCATGTTCAGCCTCAACTAGTGCATCAAAATTTGACAAGGCTATCACAAGAGTGGTACGCAACTTCTTTTACAAAGCAAAAGTAGTTTCAATTTCTTTCCACTTGAACTTCTTTTTTTCTAAGCCTTCTGCACCACTTAAATTTTTGTTCTTGCCACTTTCTCCTTCTTATGTCCATCACTGCATGTAAGGGTATCTTGGAACTATTACCATTACTCCCCCTCTTCAACTCTTTAAATGAAAACTCAAGCCTTTTTCCGACCGTCCGATTGAATTTAAACAAGTAGAATCATAAAATTTATATTGACTCTAAATTTTCGGGGTCAAGCAAAAAATGATAATAAATCCCGGAGGTAATTCGTTAATAAGGGATTAAATAATTAATATTCAAATTAAAATAAAATAAAATAAAAGGCAAATCGACTCCAATTACGGCAAAAAAAATCAATATCCTTCATCCCAACAGCATCCAAATTATCCCCTTTGTAATTGTTGCGAGGATATTCTAGCTTATTCTTCAACATTAGTTTGGACCTAAACTCCTAGTTTGTCTCTAATGATTGCCTTCTTGTCTCCAAATATCTAGTTACTTGCTTCCATTCAATCTCCCTCAAGTAATTCCCCTCTTAGCCTTATAAATTCTATAATCCACTCATATACAAATTTCTAATCCTGATGACATCTTTGATGCTATTGAAACAAATCTATCAAAATTTGGGGGAAGAACTTCCTCTTGTAATAGTTGCGTCATGACACTTTGGTTCTGACTTGTGCTTTTCCCTCACAGTTCCTTTTGGATTGCAATCTTTCTCACCATGAAAATGCTCCATCCTTCAATCTCATGTTGGAAGTTTCATTCTTTATCATTTTGTAATCTCCATATACTATGAAAACCTGTCTACTTCTGCAATCCAATATAAAAATTCTTATAATCAAATTTCCTTCAAAGGAATATATAGCTTTAATTTGATTTTGTTGCTATCTTTGTCACCATAATCATTCATTTTGTATTCAACATTTCTTACAAGTTTTGTGAAGAAATCATCAACTTGATATGAATCTTCAGTGTTGACCTGTCATTCATGTCCATATACAGGAACTTATCTATCAATATACTATCCACAAGCTAAATCTTCTAAGTTTTTATTGGCAACTACACTTAAAGTGTCAAATTGATTTGTAATTTCTTCAAAGTATTATTCTAAATGACGAAATCTGGTTTCCATTAGAAGCTCTGAATGCCACCTTGAAATATTGCAAAACAAATTGCAAGGTTTGAATTATCTGATCTCCATCATAAGATACTTCAACCTACACCTACACCTACACCTACGTCATTTGCTATTACAGTGAATGAGTTCTCTTGCTTTTATAGAGCCTGATATGGCATATAAGCATGAAAAGATTAGTTCCCAATTATACTTTTGGGATTTCATAAACAAATTTATCAGAATGTTGAAACGTAAACTCAAATAAGGAACAAAACATTGTAATATTATCAAAGTTGGCTTCTAAAGGAAAGAGAACCACATATTTATGCGATAGTGATTGTAACCCCCTAACAAGTTTCTTAATTAAATAAGAAAAATAATTGTTATTTTATGCAGATTGGTTGAAATTTTTTCTTTTGATCGGGCAAATAAGTTTTTTTTTTATTGTAAGTTTCTCTTTTCTGCAAAAGAATGTAATTTCATTTTTCAATTCTTTCTGATTTTCTATAATTGATTTGTCTTGTTGGAAAATGTATCATATAGTAGGTCTTAATTGTTATTAGGTGTTATACATGTTATATTGTTCTTCTATAGGACATGTTTTGTACCTCTTTCATTATTTACTATATTCTCCAATCAGGAACTCTGTATATTGTTGGATGACTACTGGGAGCACATGAATCTAAAGGTTCCTATTTACTTTTCTGCAGGTATCACTTATGTGCTTATCTTTCCTTCCATGTGTTTCAGTGAGCATGTTATCCTGATGTTTTGAGTGCTAGCTTAAACTTTTGGGATAAGCAGTTTTTTATCTGCTCAGTTGCTGAATGAGATTGCAACAGTCTTCATCCTTTCTTAACACCACTTGGGAATGCATTTTTAATATTGTATTTTATTTCTAGGTCGTCTAATGATCTCGATGTTTATTTTGCAGGCTTGACTATTCAAGCAAATATGTACTACAAAATGCTTATCAAGTGGACCAGCGAAAAGATCAAAGAGACATATGCTACACACAATGCATTTGAATTTAAAAATGGTACTATGGTAGTTCAATTTGATGTTTCTTGCATGTAGAATGTGAGTAATTTTGTGGATGTCTAGTTGCTGCTCATTATGGGGAACAGAAAGCCAAAGTCCCTCTAGTGAATCTTTTCCTTTTAGTATGATATCCAGTCAAGCTAACATGAGCAGTGACACATGTTTAGAACGTCTTCAGTTTTCCAATAATTTATTATAATCAGAACCATAGCTTTCCCTCTTCAATTTGTCTTGCTCAGTTACATGATTATTCAGATGCAAGTTTATTTTCTTTTCCTTCCTGAAATGCTTCCTCTTACTTTTAGTATGGTTCCTGCTAGAGTCTCATCTGCAGATGGTAATATGCTACCTGGTTCTGGAACAACAGAAAGTAGTATACCTGATGTTTGTTAACAGAAGTTTTCTTTGCAACATAGAGACACATATTCAGGTGTTCCATCAATAACTCATTGATTGGCATGTTGTAGTTCACAACTTTGAACGCTCTCTAATAAATGCTCCTGGACCATGTGTCCTTTTTGCAACACCCGGGATGATCAGTGGTGGTTTTTCACTTGAAGTGTTTAAGCATTGGGCTCCTTCAGAGAAAAATCTCATCACATTGCCTGGGTAAGCTACTTAACTCTTTCTTTGTTCCTTTTCTGGAGACTACTTGAAAAGCTATCATTAGCCACCAGTTCCATCCATGAAAACAGAGTAGCAAATTCCCATGCATAGGATTTTAAGCTACATCTTGTACATAATACTTCTGAAATTGTACTCTTTAACTACTTAATATGTTTATAATAATTAATATGGAAGGGAAAAGAAATGAAAGAAATAATATAAGGAAGAAAAGTTTCTCTGCTTTAGCAATTAGATCCCTTAAATTCTATTGTTTACGACATTTTATATAGCACTAAACATGTGTTAGATTTTCTTGAATCTCTTAATTAGACATGATGTCATTCTATTATGTTTGGTTGCAGACCCTTTCTGCTCTATTTGGTTAATTCTTACTCGTCTGAAAGCAATCATCCAATCATTCTCTTGAATATTTAGTACTTACACATATTTAATTGTATAAACCAGAAAAAAAGTATAAGCTAGGCCTCTATAGTGCTTTGAAAAATCAAAATGGAAGCATTTCTTTTGGGTATCTTTGCATTATGTATACAAGACAAAAAGTTTGAGAGTTTCTTTTAGTAAAGCTGAACACGGAGGTCTGATGACCATGTTTCAGTTAGAAACCTATCACAATAATTCCCATGTTTACAGGTCCTGCAATTATATTAACTGACTTTGTTTCGGAAATTTATAGATATTGTGTGGCCGGAACCATTGGACACAAGTTGATGTCAGGAAAACCAACTAAAGTTGATTTGGACAAGGACATCCAAATTGACGTGCGATGCCAGGTATATGTTCATCTCCTCTGTCTTTGGACTTTGAGTTTGTGAACACAATTTGATGCATCTCAAAGAAGATAAGATCCTGCATTCTCTTTAAAAACAAAGGTATTTTTTGGGTTGTCGGTTGGGGGGAGTGAGCGTGGAGGTTGATTGCATTATGCATGCATGTGCATGTGTATGTTGGGAAATGGCCAATGTTTACTATTTTGTCCATCTGTAGAACAGTCCTGATAATATGCTTAATCTTACAGATTCATCAGTTGTCCTTCAGCCCGCATACAGATGCCAAAGGGATTATGGATCTAGTGAAGTTTCTCTCCCCTAAGCATGTGATACTGGTTCACGGTGAAAAACCTAAAATGGGTACCCTTAAAGAAAAAATTCAGTCTGAATTGAAGATCCCTTGTTATTTTCCTGCAAATGGTGATACTGTGTGCATTCCTTCAACCCTCTTTGTGAGAGCAAAAGCTTCAGATACGTTTATTCGCAGTTGCACAAACCCTAATTTCAGATTTTTAAGTTCGAGCTGTGAAGATGAATCGATGTCACCGGTAGGAAACCCAAATCCCATTTCTAGACTCTGGGTAAGTGACGAAAGAGTTTCTGAAGGGATTTTGGTTATGGAGAAGAGCAAAAAAGCAAGAGTCATACATCAAGATAATCTTTTGCTCGAGTCGGGACAGAAGAGACAAGAGCTCCAATTTGCTTATTGTTTCCCTGTACATGTTGACAGATCGGAAGAAACTCTGAAGGAAGACCCTTTCACAGCACTTGATGTCCTTGGTCCCTCACATAAACGCCATCTGATTCGACTAGTGTGCACTAAGCTTTCAGATCAACTTTCTGAAGTGGACCTTCTTAACCATGGGGAGCATCTTCAAGTTGAGTCCTTCAGTGCATGCATATGCTCGAAAAACAACTGCCATCATCGAGTATTCGATAGCTCTCGAGAAAGCTCAGTTTCATTGTTCTTTTGCTGCACTTGGTCTGCAGCAGATGAAAAGCTTGCATGGGAGATAATTTCAGCTATGAAGAAGTACACTTTGAGCATCAATTGACTGTTGAGAAGATTAGTTTAAGTACCGTCGTGGAAATATGTACACTTTGAGCATCAATTGACTGTTGAGAAGATTAGTTCAGCTATGAAGTACACTTTGAGCATCAATTGACTGTTGAGAAGATTAGTTTTAGTCAAGATGTGTACATACACAAGCTTTGATTTAGACAGATTGAGAAATGATTCTGTCATACTCGAGCTTTGATTTGCATTTCCAGTTACTCTTGGATAAACAGAGTTGGGGAAAAAAGTATAATGTCTTGCTTTACTCCATAGGTAGATGTCTTAATGCTCCTTACGAGTAGAAACTGTCAACAAAAAAGTGCTGAAGTTCCTCGTGAAACACCAAAACAACACTTCATACAAGGCAAACTCTTAACAAGACCACATCAACTCGTACTAATACAACTACTTGTCGAAAAGGATGCTTATGACAGTCCTAAACAACTGACCTCTCTTGTTATTCAGAGCTTCTCTAACACCCTTCTCATCAGGCTCCAACCCTTTAGCCTTCAACTCCCTCAGAAACTCCCTAGCCTCCTCAACCTTCTGCTCCCTAGCAAAACCCTCGAACACCGCCGTGTAAGTAGGCGCACTGGGTCGCATTCCTTTGCCCATCATCTCAATCACGTACTTGGTGGCCTCACTCAGCTTGCCGTCGTTAGCCAGACCCTTGATAAGGACTGCGTAAGTGTAAGCATTTGGAGAAACCCCAGAGGCAAGCATGCGTAGGAAGACCCTGTGAGCCTCTTTGGACTGGCCACCGCCGGCGTTGGCGTAGGCTTCGATGACGGCGGTGTAGGCCACAACGTCCGGCATATGACCCTTGTCCTTGATTTGAGAGAAAAGCTGGAGGGCTTCATGGGTGCGTCCGTCTTTAGACAAAGCGTCGAACATCTTGACTGCATGATTGATGAGGCCACCATTGGAGCGCATTTTGTGGAAGATGAGTTGGAGGTCTTTGGGGTCGTCGTGATCTTCGATAGTGGGCTTCTTGTTAAAAGGGTCGTAAGGGGGTGGCAGTTTTGCAGTGTCAATTTCGTTTCGAAGTTTAACATTTTTGTCCTCGTGCTCGGCATCAGAAACAGAATCAGAATCGGAATCGGAAAGGGAAAAATTAACCTTAGTGTTGATTTTTTTGTTAATGGTGGTGGGTTCAGAAGAGAAGCGTCTAGCTACTGAGAGTTGGGAGAGAGGAGGAGGAGTGCAAAGAAGAAGCAAACGACGTTGAAGTAGAGAGCGAGGGATAGAGAGTAAGGAGCGACAGAAAGCCATGAAGCACCTGAAAATGCTTAACAAGTCTAGTGGGTTAATTGCACTGTGAAGCACCAGAGCGGGTTTGGCCTTCTCAAGCTTGTCTCTTGGGCCCTCAAATCCTCTGGCCCTTCCCCTGTCACAGGGTAGGGACAGGGGAAGGGCCAGAGGATCCCCCGTCTCTTGGAGCAGTACCAAAGGCATTGGAACTTTCTTCATCAATGACTTATTATTACTGTTAAATAGGGTTTTGATTAATTCAATTTAAGATTATTATTACTATTAAATAGTTTTATTTAGGTCAACTATTATTTATTAATTTCAATTAAATTTTGTAATTAAAAATTTTAGAAAATATGATAATATTTTTAAAAATTAGATCTCATCTTATCATGTGACATACTTGTGATATCATGAGAAATTAAAAAATATTAAATTTCTATTAACGTAGCACACGAGGAATTAAGAATTAATTTCAATCAAATTATATATATATTTAAAATAAGAGCTAAGAACTAAGTCGTCGACATCATCAACATTTAATTGAATCTCGCACTAATGCAAAGTCTTAGAAAGTTTGATATTGCACAACCTTATCCTTACCTAATAAAGAGGTTATTTCTAATAGACCTACATATAAATGTGACATGAAGATATAAGGGCTTAGAACTAAGTAACATATTTAAATCAATTAATATTAATATTATTTGGTTTCTAGTTAATTACGCTTTGCAAATATCTTTAGTAAATCAATTGTGTGATTCAAATTTGTAATCTTGTTTCGTTTTGGCACTAATTATGAGATCAGATTTTTTGTTCTAGTTAACTAATTTCTATTTTATTCTATTAAATTGTATTCATATATTATATAGAGTTCACATAAATGTATGAATAAGATTAAATAGCATAGAGTTGAAACACCTTAACGAACAAATTTTACTCCAACCCACTAATTACAAGTACTTGATACAAACACATGTTTTGTGCAAAAGTAAGTTCCATTATAAGCAGGTTCTATTTCAAAGACACCAGAAAAACAGAACCCAGCAAGCAAGTTTATCCTAAGAACAGTCAAATAGTCAATTGGGCAGGGGCTGGTGGGCTTGGTCAGTTTGGAGTCTGAGTTGCATCAAACAGCCCATTGCATTCTCTATTTTGCGGAATAATAATAATAATAATAATAATAATAATAAATATTTTTTCAATTTTTTAATTTAATAACTAAATATTTGAATTAAGTAATTAATTTTTAAAAACTTTAATCTTTTAATTTAATTTATACAATAGAAAATTAATTATTAAATTAAAATTTTTAAAAATGTTGATCCTAAATTAAAAAATATTAAAAGATTAAATACTTTTGAATATATTATCCTAATAATAATTTATTTATTTATAAAAGATAGTAAAATTAAATATTTTTTAAGAAAAGTATCACTGTCATTGACAATTAGGTTACTTCTTATTATTTTTCAGAAACAGCAAAGAAGGCGACAAGAACAGGTTACCCATTAAGTAGCTTTCAATTCGATATCTGTGTAGTGAAGACTCAGCTGGTCCTCCTCAAGCAGCCACTGTGTGTGAGCAGCACATTACAAATTTATAATTTGACGTATTCACAGGACATGACGTGAGCTTTCACAATCACTTGTTTTGGCGGATACCCATCCAAGTTATGTTGTCGGCAACACAAAACATGACAACAACAACAGCTCACATTTTTCTTTTCTTTTCTTTAAAAAAACCAAAAAAAGGATAATTATGTAAATACAAGCGCCCCACCTCCACCCAACCTCACTTCAGTCAAAATTCACAGTTTGATCAGCAAATAATAGTCCACAAGTCAAAGCTGTAGGCTTTTGATTAGAAGAGCATCAACAACTTGTTTACAATTCTTCATGTATGTACAGTTCAGTTGATTAAAAAAGCATTCCCCTGTAACAGGCACCCTTTTTAACCAGTATCTGTGAGATGAACACGTAAAAAGTACAGTACATAGCTTTTGCTTTTGAACTCAACTCTCTTCTGCCGTTTTGAAGAAGGGTATTGAGTTGGCAATCTTCCTATCAGGAAGTCACATTGGATGCTTTCCATCATTCACTCATTTATGTACACATTCAAAAAGACTGAACCCTACCCTACTGCCATGTAAAACACTTTTCATGATTGTTACACCATTAAAATACATTCTTCCTTTTACCCGCAATACTCCTTACCTCTACTTGCAGTACTCAAGATCCCTTTTTGCTTTCCTTGTACCTGCAACTTGCAAGAGAGACCTTCACTTGAAGCCTCTAAGCTGAAGTTCTACACTTTACACCTCTTCGATACTAATACCACAACCCTCAACCAACTAAATTTACTTCCACAAGTATTCTCTTCCCCTTTCCCATGTACATATCTCCACAAAACTTTATTCACCTGAAGAATAAATCAGACGCGTCAGTTCAAGCTGGGAACCCACAAGGTTATGCAATAAACTATCGGAATATCGCATGAAATGTATGCAAACGACCCAACAAATGAATCTTAAACACTGAAAACACAAATTTTGTAATTCCGGAACTTCACAAATCTTTCAACACTAAAAACACAAATTTTGACGCAATAACCTTGAAATGCTTAGGAATTGCAAGACTGCATAAAACATAAAGCCCTCAACAAAGAATGCAATTCCTTTCTTTGAAAACCTGAAATCATAACATCGTTAAATACTAATAACTAGAATGCTTGAGAACTGTCTGAAATCATAACATTCTCAATTTGAAAATCAAACTTCTTTTCTTTTTCTTTTTCTTGTTCTATCCTGGGATCAAAGTGAAGTCATTTGGGAAGAGGCATCACAAGTTACTTGAATTAGGTTTTAACCAAAGGGGGATGTTCCTTCAGTTGAGGTAATGCCATCTTGCTTCGAATCAGGAGCTCAATTGAATTCATTAAATTACCAGATCTACCTTAGTATACTAGTTTGGATTACCAAAACATCCTTTTTCTTAGGTATATTGTGATCCTAATAATCACAATGTAAGATCACCTTTCATGGTAGGTATATTGTGATCCCCAAGTTCCACAAAAACCAAACTGCAACAACCAAATAATTCCAACGCAAGTGCACCAAAGTTACAGTGCAGGCTTTATCATACATGGACAATGACAAAGGGAGCAAGATTTTCCTAAGAAAAGATAGGCAAAGAACTTAAACCTCAAGCTTCCTAAAACAGCGTCAGTAAAAGTAAAACAGAAAGTAAAATGTCCCAAAAGAAAGAGTTGAAACTGATCACTCGATCGACCCACTTAACCGACAATCTCCAACCTTTAGGTGTTAGATCCAAACCATCGCGCCTAAACAAATATGTGCCCATCAAGTCACCAACTATTTCTCTCTAGCAAAGCAAACAAATTTACAATAACAGTGAAACAATAAAGAAAAGGAACATTAACTCACCGGTGACTGTTTCTTCTAGTCCCGGAAAATGACTTTATGAGCTATTTTCAACAAAGGTTTCAAACAATCTGGAGAAAACTTCCTCGCAAACAAATACGAACTGGAGTAGTTGGATTTCCTTAAATCCAGAATAAGCTTTGGCGAGATTTCATCGGGCCTATACGTATATGGGTGACCATTTTTAGTGCCAGTCCAATTGACCCTCGTCAATGTATAATGAGTACATCCATTTTGATCCGCCATTGACAACAAAGTAGGAAAATAGTGTTCTTCTGGGTAACATTCATCGTCCCTATAACATGGCAACTTGAATTTCTTCCATAGACGACGGTCCTTGATCACCGTGAGTACGTGGCGGCGCGTTAACACGAAGAACTGAGACCCAACTCGGAACTTTTCAAAGGGTATCTCTGGCATCAATGAATACCTCCCTCTCGCAATGTAGCGCTTCCACAAGCGAGGGTCTTTGGAAATTATCTCAATGAAGCTCTTGTACTGGATCCGAACACCATGGTCGGTGTTTGAAGAAGAATCAGAGGACAAATCAAAGGATCTGGACTCAACCAGGGAACTGTAGACGTATTTAAACGAATGGAGAGGGATGCAATACTGGGACAGCACAGCGAAGAACGCGTTGGCGGGATCATCTAGGACGGCGGTGGCTAAGAGGCGGCGCGTGGCGGATATGAGAGTGGGGGAGGCGCGGTAAGTGCGCTTAGCGTGGTCTATGAAACGGCCCTTGAAAACGCCGCCGGGGACGGTAACGTTGGCGGAGGGATCCGCGTGGACGTAGACGTTGTACAGAGAAGAATGGGTCGTTTTGAAGAAGTTGTCCCAAAGAGGAGAGAAATAGAGATCCGTATTGGTGAGGAAGAGGAAGGCGATTTTGAGCTTGGAGTGGTTGGGTGAGGCGAGGTGAGAGAAGGAGGAGGAGGCGGCGGCGCGGTTGAAGAGGGAGAGATCGTCGAGCTCGTCGGAAGGGGAGATGGGAACGGCGAGAGGAGTGGGAGGGAAGATTCTGGGTCCGACAAGGAGGAAGAGAATAGGGACAGAGAGGAGGAGAGAGAAGGTGAGCACGAATGGGGCTGAGAACATGCCTCCGCCGCCTCCTCCTCCTCCTCCTCCTCCTCCTCCTATTATTCTACTTGCGGTTATAGAGAAGGAGAATATGCGTGAAAGTTTTGCACTTTGGTATATCGAAGAAGAAGAAGGGGTGTGAGTACTTGGCATAAGAAGAAGTATGTGTTGAGGGTGAAGTTGTGGAGTGGTTATGTTAACAAAAAAATGGGTTTTGGAATATGGTTTGAGGGTTTTGTTTTGTTTTCTTTAGTTTTCTTGAATGGACGATGGAGGTGGTGGTGGTGCCGCGGTGGTGGTGGAGGACTGGAGGAGTGGAGCCTGTGGAGAGTTAGCATATGGGTAAGACACAGAACAGCCTCTCTTTGCCGTCAATTGTAACGGTGGTTAAGACAACCAGACCCATATTTGAGGAAATCTTTGGTCGCAATTTCTCGTATCTAACATCCTAACTAACTATCGTCAGGCTTAAGGCATCAATACTTTCTCTGCCCACCACAAATGACAAATCATTGTATTTTAACATGAAGTAGGTTCAATATATGGATTTTAAAAAATAAATTTATTTAAATAAAATAACTTTTAGAAAAATTATATTTTATTATTTTCATATTCATAATTAATATTATTTTAACTATTTTTATACGTATCTATTTAAAAATAATTTCTTTATTAGTTAAAAATAAAGCAACGACCATACTAAATTTTTCTAAATTCTATGTATTTGTGGGATTCCCACTTAATTTCGTTATTTTTGTAACTATTTTACACATTTAATATATAAGAATATTTTACAATATTAATCTTCATGGTGAATTACTAAAATAGTAATTATATAATCGCTACCCAAATAAATTTTTTTTAAAATTATTTACTAATTTTACTCGTCTCAATAATAATAATCATCATCATTATTATGATCATTCAAAATTTTGTAATAAAATGATATTTGAAGAGGTCTGATATACATAACCTTATTCTTATATAATAAAAAAATTATTTCTAATAGACCTATATATAAATGTGACAATAATAATAACACGAAATAAAAGCCTAGTTAAGAAGTAGAGAGAGTATTTCTAAACGAGTCCGAATAATAAAAGAGATGCATAATTATAATAATATAAATTATCCCCATTTCAATCACACCAGATTGGATCCAACCCATCTTCTCCGTATTCTGTGATATGTTTGGAATTTGGAACTAAACTTTTTAAAACTTATCACATCACTATTCTAATGTTTTTAAGAAATGGAATATCATTTGCAGCTATGTGGATACACAGATAAGCATTTAGAGTCTTCTTTCCTTTATTTATTTGTAAATTTAATTTTTTTTAATGACACATAAATCCAAACCTCAAATTTAACATATGAGAGGAGCTCTTAAACCTAGCCTCGGTTTGGTTGAACTTATATCAATAGAGCTTTTATTAGTAGAATTTTTTATTGTATACCTTTTTTTAGAAGAACTTTTTTAAGAAGTCAGTTTTCTATTTAGTTGTCATTTAAAAAGAGTTTTTTTAAAAGAGCTTAATACAATAGACTGTTTGGCAACATAAAAATAAAAATAAAAATAAAATAATATTTTATTTTGTAATAAAAATTATTTAAAGTATATTAAACAATATGCAAAGTAAAATATATTAATTATTATATAATTTTAAACCATATAAAACATAAATGAAAATATATCTAACCAAATCTTTTATATGAATAATAGCATCATTAAAACTAATATTAAAAATAAATATTAAAATATATAAAAAGTCAAATAATATTATATAAATTTCAAAATAAATATTTAAATTTAGTAAATAGTTAAATACATAATAAATTATGCATTTTATTGTAATAGAGAAGATGAGTTTGTAAGATAAACGTGAAGATAAGTTTGTGGGTATTGTAGAAATTATATATAAAATATAAGAGCAAAAGAAACTAAAAAATATGCTCATTAATTGATATAAAAAATTTACCTGAAAAAAGTCATTTGAGGGGCTTTTTTGAGAAACTCCAAATTTAAACTTATTAAAAAGCGTATTTTGGCTCTCAAAAAAGTCATATCTATTAAAAAAGTATTTTTATTTTACAGTCAAGTACTTATTTTTTAAAAAAATACTTTTATGATGAAAAAAAACTTATTAATCTCCCAAAATTCTATTCAAACAAGTGCTTAATTGAATAAGTGTGCATTAACGTAAAATTGATTAGACTAGCCAAGTTCGGACTAAGGGAATTAGAGATTCAAATGGACTTGAGTCCTTATCAGACTTAGACGGCTTGAAGCCTGATTAGGTGTAGGCTAAACTCGATTATATTTTAATTAAAATTGGAACATAAAAGTCGTTTTAATCTACTTCTAAATAATACATCTCGAAGCACCCTACATTAGCAACTGAACCTTTCCCACCATATAGTACATATAAAAATTGCACATCTACTAACTTACACCTAAGGCATTTGTGATAATCTCTGATTTATGGTGTGAGATTGAGCTTTTCAAATATTTATTACATTTACATTAATATATATACCATCTATTTACATAGCTACCATCCTTGTTTTTAATACGCATCATAAGTATAGAAATTTGCAATGTCGAGGTATGTGATCAGGTACAGATCCAGAAGTTTTTTTGAGTATGAGTAAAATAAAAATATTTTTTAAAGTGGAAACAAAATATTAATAGGGGTAAAATTTTAATTTTTTTATGAGATAAAAATTTATAATAATAATATTTTAATATAAAAATTTTTGGAGGTAGTGAGGTAAGTTGTACATCCGTTCCTCTATGTGACGATCATTGAATAATAATAATAAAATATATTAAAATTTCAAAGTTGTTAACTGTAATTGACCACATTATGTTTAACTTTATCAATATAAGCATTGTCCCAAGGTACCATCTTAAGATTGATGATGTCGATGAGACCATTGTTGAATATGTTTACGAGACTTCTGACAATGAAATCTACACAATATAAACATAAGAGTTTCTTGGTAAACAGAGAAATTAACTTTGGCAGAGGAAGACGAAGAAGTGGCATGAGATGGAGACATGAGGAAGACATGTTCGCCCGGGGCAATGGCAGAAAGGATATCTGCTCAGGATCTACTCTGGACTTGTCTTTAAGACCCTTTTTTTTATTTTGCTCGGAGCCAATAAAATATTAAAAATGGGTTTGGAGAAATTAAATTTCTAACAAATCATTTTAATTATGTTAAAATATATAATAATTAGATGTTTGTAATCTATGGATATACATTTATTGAGCACAAATTTAAAGTCATCTCATTAAAATTTAACAAAGAAATAAACTTATTAAAATCATAAGTGAATAATCGAAAAAAAAACTTTTTATTAGAAGAATTGACTTAAGGAAGTCGAATTCATAATTATAAGGTATTCCTTAACAAAATCGTCTACAAAAGTTAATTTAATCCATTGATCATCAAATATATAGACAATAGTAAAGTTGAAATTACCAAACTTAAGCAAGAACTTATCAAACTTAAGAGTGAGCTTTAGAGTAAACAATAAAGTTGCTCATTTGTGACCATAAAATTACAGGTTTAATTTACAGAAATTATCTCTTTGTAATAATACCCTTTTGTCTAAATTCGTTCGAATTGTTCAAACTAATTCTTTCTAATCTAAACTTGATCCCAACCAACTTAAATTTGACCCATTAACTTCAAACCGGATAAAGTTAAAATTATCATCTCTACTTGGGATGTTGAAAGGATTGTACCATTACACTAACATCACTACCCCTTAAATTAGTTCCAAGGAGAAGTCTATTAGGATTTACAAATAAAACCAGGCACTTAGTTTCGATCAATGATTTGTCAAGTAGCTCACTCAAAAATGCGTGGTTTGTGTTGCATCGTTATTGAAAGAAAAAAAAGAGAAGCCTTTTGCTTTGAACTAATACAGCAACTAGTTGTGTCAACAATCACTAAATATGATAATTAAATACATGCAAAGCTAAACATAGTATCCAAACTCTGTCTAGAGAAATGAAGAATGCAAATGACTTTGTGCTATGATTCAATCCACTGGCATGATTTACATTGTTAAATAAAGTGTATTTCTTTCTGCCTGCATAGCTTATCGAGAAACGCATTCATGATCCAATGGAGAATAGGTAAGAAACCAAAAGGGATTATATGACATGAAGACCAATTGCTCCAGGAAAAAAGAACTTCAAATCTAATACGGCTTTATCACATAATTTAACAACAACAATTTCAATGACCAAGCAACTGCAAACCAAACCTGCTTCTCTTATCATCCTGACAAGCCAGCCACCATCCTGAACCTTGCCTTGTAAACCCAACTTATAAGCTTATGACAGGAACACTGCAATGTGGTTGCATCTCCTCGGAACATTGTCCTATGTATACAAATTGTACAGCCTCATGGATGCAGAACCCACGTACTCTCATTCACTTTCCATCAGATTCTTAGTGCTACAGATCAGTAGCTTGAGGGACAAATTCTGCAAAATTAGAACTACCGTGTCCATTTAGCTTGGATTTATCCCTGATAGACTTGTGAGCTTCAGGTGTCCCTCTCGTGGCAACTCTTCCGTTCCTAAGAGCCTGTGTCCCAGAACTCCCTCCTGCTTAAACCATTTTTTAAAATCATGGATAAAACAAGTCAAAATGTTGCCAATGATGCGAATAACCCAATAAACTTTCAGAGCTTACTGTAAAAAATCAAAGTTTTTTAGAGGAAGGAACCGTCCATTTGAACCACCATAAGGCACTTCGTATGTACATAAAGAACTTCACTATGTATAAAACACTACCTGTTACTACTGACCAACTCAACCATCATTTTGTCGACAACCTAGAGACATGCATATTAGCAGACAAGCTCACTTTTCATGTGCAATGAAATGCAGCACAGTTTAAGTTCAGATTTATTACCATAGAAAGCAATATGCTTCCATCTTATGTGTATACTGCATTCCTTTGAACCTCAAAGAACTGACTAAGATTAGAACAATAGCAGACTTCTATTCAACACGAGGGAGAGAGAGACTAACCACTATTAGACAGAGACAACCTCTTTCTCGTCTGTTTATCTGGCGGTGTGGATGTCTGTTTTGGATTGCTGCGAGATCTTGTAAAGATACCTGGTTTTGAGTTGCCTTCTTCAGCCATATCCTCCAGAACTGGCTTCGACTTTGGCTTTGGCTTAGCATAAAGTTTGTTGGACGGCTCTAACATGCCTGCAGACATACTAGGTGAAGAACTACCTCCATCAGAAAGAGATTGGCCAGCTTTATGGTTTGAAACATTTGGTTGAAGATTTGATGGAGCTGGTTTTCTACTGGTGGACTTTGACTGAGGTTTTGTGCCATTTGCACCCTCAGTTGTTCCATTTTCAAGAATCTTCACTCCATCCCTGAGATTTATGTCAACAAAGCGGTTCTCCCACGGACGAACAGCCATCCATCTCTCCAACCAATTCCAACCCCAACTGCTTTTATCTGGTTCAAAACCAGAGAGTTCAGCTTGCTGTCTTGACCCTGCCTGCCACTGCATAAGTAGATATTTACCTCAAATAAGTGTCCGCTGCAGCATGAAACACCCTAAAGATGCAGGTGAGCTTCTGAAGCGAATTCAACATATAGAAAGAATCTCATTCAAATTTAAATTATTAACAAAAATTTAAAACATGACAAGAACATAACAAGTATCCAAGCTGCGGTGTCCACAGGAAAATAAATAATGTGATATTTGACATTATGGCATGTTCAATTCCAACCCTAACTAAACATGAATCACTATCTACACAAATGGCAATTTAAGTTCATATGGAGTTTTCACATGTAAGATGGTTGGAGCCCTGAAATTTTGTGATCTAAAATTATCTCCTGCACTTTACAATCACCTTCATACAAAATGTGAAATGCTATCCCTAAACAAAACCAAAGAAGCTCCCTACTTTTACCTGATGGGCTAGTGCATATGCCATTGCCCTCTCCCTCTTAGCTGCAGCCTCCTGTCTCTTCAGCAACTTGGCTTGGATTTGTTCAACAGATCCTGCACTGTCGCACCAACCTTCCTGTGCCATGGAAGAAATCAATGATGAACTCAGTAAGTCTTAACAACATAAGAAAGCGGCTATATGAAACTAAAAATATGTAATTTCCATGTCAAAAGGGCAGACATTTGTGGCTCAATCTTAGATAATTGGAAGTAAGCATATTTCTATAAATTGGAAGGACTAGAAGAGGGCCTTGCTTATGCTTTTCATTTTCAACATTAGGCCAGAATTGGTCAATCTTCATTAACTATATGGATTGAAACACTAAAAAAAAGAAAAGCTCTAAATGTGGAGTAAGAAGTAGCTGTAAAATGGTTTAGATAATTAGACAAAAGTTTTACATGTTTAGTTACTAAAACTCACTTTAGCTACCTTCATGGCACAACGTGGCTAAACATTGAACAGTTTTGCAAGAAATTATAAAAATAAAATGGCGTTGACTGATAATCATCCCCTTATTCAACATCATATTTACTTATCAGATTTGGCGACAAAACTGAATCTGAATCCCTCTCAGACAGACCTCAATCCCCTTGCTCAACAACACCATATTTATCTAAGGGAGTTAGTGACAAAACTGCATCTGAACCCCTCTCATATAGACCTCAATCTTTCTGTCAATGTCTTTACCAGTTATAAAAGGTACAATAATCAAAATAAACACAGATAAATTTTTTTGCAGCTGGCAAATTAGCCAATAAGCATGCAATTGTTGACATGAAAAAATGAGTAAAATACAAGAATTTTTTCTGAATGTACAGAGAAGAATAACTTAAATCTTCCAATCAAAACAAGAACTGTCATGCACGTCTCATATAAGTATGTTGCATACCAATACATGTACAATCAGACAAGAAGAGAAAGAGAAAGCAAAGAAATTTCACATAATTAACCTCTATTTCTCGAACTCGAGCTTCATTTGCAAGTTGTTGTTGAAGCTTCTGTTGAGCAATTTCACTTTCCCATGCCAAGCGAACACGCCTTGCTCGTACACGAGCTTGGACTCTCACTAAAGCTTGCATGCAGCGAAGAGTAATTGCAGCCTGTTTCCTCACAGCTTGGCCCCGGACAAGCGCTTGAAGCCTCACCAAACCTTTCAAAGCTTTTAGAGCTCTTCTAGCCTAGTCATATGCCAAAACAATTTCAAGGTGGATTAAAACCACAAGGATGAGTGCACTGAAGATGATTGTTTAAATTAGTCAGGTGTAAAGTTTGTGAAAACACCAACAAGATAATCAGACAACATAAAGAGAAAAGAGGCACTACCAGAAATCCACGAAAAGCTGTTTGGATGCGTGTAGCAGCCCATTCTTCTCTCAATGTCTGCTGAGGATGAGCCGTGTCCTGTGCATGGAGTGAAGCAGACGGGAATTCAGAAAAATCTTCAACAGAATGGATGTTGTGATCACTGATTGGAATAGCAGAATTGGCGTTGAACTCCTCTTGCAGTTTTTCAGCATCCACCTCAATTGAATGTTTTCTCCTATGCCGGGACTTTTTAACGTTTGATGTCTGCAATAACTCAAAAAGAAGACAAGAAAAAACCAATATAACTAACTTGACATCACTCTTAAATAAAAACTGGCGGAACGATTAATTCACATTTTCATCCTTCTCTGAAGATTGTGACTTTTCTGATTTCTTTAAACCAACTAATGCTTTTATCCATTTCCCGGAAACACCCATGGTGCTGCCAGTCACTTTAACTTGAACAAGTACAGACCTGACAAAGAATATCATAAAATAGCATCCAAAAGTCAGTATGCAAGCAGTGAATATCAAGACTAGTGACAAAAAAAGAGAGAGAAGAAAAATGGAGACATCATTCCTTAAGAATTTAAATAATATGGTAAAATATCCTATATGTTCAAATATAGACCAAAAGTACAGATCCCCTGCTGCCAAGGATTTGAAACAAGAAGCACACAGGTGATGGAGTTCCATCACCCATTAGAACACTTGTCCAAACTAAAAAATAAAGATAATCATCATTTCATTGCCATCTGCAAAAAACATAAAGTCCCCAGATAAACAGGAAAAATCTTTTCAGCTTAACAGCTCTAGACAAACACTTGGAAGAGAATTTATTCATTCCTCACATGGCATCTCAGAGAAAATCCTTAACTGTGAAACCTTGAGCAGAAGCTAAATGTGAGATGAACAGATGAAGGTCACAGGAAAATCCTCGTTGCCACAGGATGACAACACCTTTCATCATAGAGGGATGCAGCAAAGCTTTATCAGAATGATAAACTTGTGGGTCTGAGCATAATGGAATTCCTGACAAGCTTATTGACCAACCGCATTGCCTAGTTGTTCCTACCTAAGACCCATTTCTCTAATTTATTAACATGTAATTATAATCTTAAAGAACTTCCCTACATCTTAGATGATTGATTGAAAGTTCGTTCCTTTATATACAAGTATCTCTTACTCTCTTGATGAAACATGTAAGTCACCGACATATTCAAGAAAGGAGAAGTATTAAAGAAACAAAATCCAGCACCATGTAGTTACCAACCTTATCCTCGGAAATCAAACATTTGGAATAAGTCACTCTAACAACCAATTACTGTAGCTGAAAGGGCCACACTAACTCCCTATCAGCCTCCTGTATCTCTTAGAACCTGAAAAACCATCAAATTTACTTCATCAATCATACAAAATCATAACTTTTCGAGTACCAAGACACTAAGTTTAAGATGGAAAAATCAGCAACCAAGCAATCAACATTGGAGTTATCACTCTGATCCCATCATCAGGATCTACAACTTAAATTTCGGCAATGTAATCATGCAAACATAATTTGGTGAAATGACACCTCACAGCAACTTAGTCACTTCAGAGATAACCAAAGAAAGGAATCTGTTTTCCTAAAAAAGCTAAGCTCAAAATTGAAGAAATGAGCAAAAGAAGGACACAGAAAAGAAACCAACTTAGCATTTTTTTTTTTTTTTTGGTAATAGGGAGACGAACAAGAATTACACAATAAGAGAGGAATGAGTAAGCACACACGAGCAGAGAAAAGGGCGGATGCCGTATTAGCCGTTGGATCTATCAATCAGTCAACAAGTCAAACACCGCTCTCTGATGCACCGAACTCAGAAGCAAACAAATTCTGAGTCTCTCCTGCAGTATTGTCTACGTATTAGTAATTATGAGAATTTAATACTGTTTAACTTTTAGTGCGGGATTAAATTGAGAACAACTCTTAGTGAAACCTTCTAACGTTATTTATAAGAATTCACATTAATCAAATAAAAGACATTATGCTTTCTCGTTGCCAAGAAAAAAAACAAAAGGAGAAATCTTGCCTTATTTAAGAAAGAACACATAGTAGAGACATAATTCACGGCTAGATCTTCTTATCCAATAGACTGTTATTACCATATTTTATTAAATCTCATCCATACATATATATGGGATCCACATAAATGTGTGAAGAAAGTTTATTAAAACAGGATTGAAACACTATTTATGATAAAGAGGATTTCATGAGCTTAATGTTAGTACGTAGTGGGAGTCTTATTACGTACTCCGGATTTACATGAAAGGATTAAAAATGAAGGTAATGCGAAATACTTGAATTTCGGTTTCATCTCTGATTCAAATGCCGATTCCGATCTTCAAATATCTCCGAATCTTTCGGAACCTTTAGTGAAAAACGATCACTGACTCACGAGCTAGGCTTTTTTTACAGTTTCTTTAAATCACGAACTCTCTTAATGAGTCAAAGAACTTTATACTCATGAACTTTCTGAACAACTGCAGGAGACCTTAATTTTTATATAGTTTTCACATCGGACTTTCTCATCACAAGATCGATATGGACTTGATCTACACTAATCGGGACCCATTTTTATCTGAGCTTTGACCCATTAATCTAGATCATTTATTGAGTCACTTTATTATCTTTATCTGGATTAAATGACATAACTTAATTGATAATTTATTTAAAAATTAAAATTGCAATTAATGTTAGTTCAACTTTACGAAACATTGACAAAATTATCCTAAAGACAAAAATTCCTAACACTTAATCCATAGATGCAAGATCTTCTATTCCTAATTTTGACGTGCTCTTTATTTCGGTGAAATCCCAATCGTCCAATTTTTATAAACTGCACTTATTAAATGGATAAATTTTTGTGGAACAGAGTTAGAAACAAATCATTCAAACAGGTGATCCGGTTCTATACTGCTGTTCCACAGAACAGCAAAGGTGTTGGAGTCACAGAGCTCGAGGATTCTTGGGATTGCTGTTTTGTTTTGAATTGACTTATTATCCAAATTTAGTTTAATAACATTTAATATAGTGTCGGTTCTGAAGGCGACAAATTGATGACAGGAACTCTTAATTATATTTATTTCTCTTCTTATCGTTTTTCCTTGGCAAAACATATAAATGCTCATCAATATTTACCACCTTACATGCAACATTTAATTAAAATTTGTAATTTATTAATTATTATATATAATAAATTTTGAATTTTGGATTTATATAATACAATTCTATAAAATGCATTTTCTTTAAATTAGAGAAATTTATTTTCATATTAACAATATTAAGAAAGAAATTAGAATAAGTAATTATAAAGCCAACAACTACTAATTACTACAGCAACACCACTCTGTATAAATCACACTGATACGCAGTCTAAAAAGGTTTAATATTACGCACCCTTTGCTCATAACTAATAACTAATAGAGAACTAATAACTAATAGAGAGCTAAGGCGGTCCTAAAACAAAAGCATGCATGTAAAATAACTTGTTGAGAAGAAAGTTTAAGATAAGAAGATGCTTGTTAAGTTTGGTAAAGGCTCAATCTTCAGAGACCGAGTTTCCGAAGCCAATCTTGAAATTGAAGCTAACGCAAGTCAGTATTTCATCTTTATCGTCTCTCATTGTCATCTTAAGAGTGTAAGATCCCTGTGAAAACAATATTAACAGTGTTTAGTGAACCAGATCAAAGCACCCATTTTCTCCCTTAGCTTTCTCTGGTTTCAAAAAATCGTGATAGAGCTGAATAAAGAGGTAAAAAGAACAGTAGATATTAGTATGAGACCATAAAGCAAATCAGTAATTTTCTTCCATAAAAATTGAAGAACATAAAACTAGCATCCAATAAATTGTGAAGTTGGAAGTACTTATTCTTCAGGGATTGATTTCCAAGCTCAAACAAGTGGTTTGTAAGAAGTAAAAGCACATGAAACCTCAAAAGAATAACCTACTTGTCAAGTAAACAACATCTCAAACATACTTTTTGTTGCCCAGTGACAAAAATGGTGAAGAAAAATTTAGTCTTAAGCCAAGAACATTTATTACATAAGCATATGAATAGCATTCAAGTTTGGAATGTTAAGCTTTTCCTAAAGAGAGGCCCTGGAGGGGACAATCGTAGGAACAAGGAGGATAGAACTGAAAGGTTTTTTGTGTGAAACTTACAGGTGGAGTGAATGCAGGTAATGTCTGTGTGTGGGAGAGCACAAAGCTGCCTACAGCAATTGGGCATGATATCTCCTCACAAAGGTCATGGATTTCGGTATGGACATGAATGGAAAAGTAAGAAACATCAATAACCACCTTGCCACCAGATATAGCTTCACCTGTCCAAAGGAACATTTATCAACCAACTGCCAGAAAGAAAAACCAACACTTACATGTCTAGCAAATGCAATGGGAAATAGTGAATGAGATGGACCGAAAAGCCTATAAGATGTCGGACGTAAAGGATCCTTGTGCAAATTAAATCAGGATTTTCCAATTAATGTACGTGTCGACCAAAGTGATGAACGAAACAAAAAGAGAAGTGTATCTCCACTTAAAAGTCGAAAATATGTATTGATGTCATACTTAGAATGCTACATTTTCACAATAAAGACAAGATAAGATCTCAATCAAGACCAACAAATCAATTCAAACCGCCACGTAGCTTATATATCTTGGTTCAAGCAATGGCACCATGACCCTCCATGCAAACAGATGATCGCATGATATTTGATATATATTAGGTCTACCAATTTGACATGGCATTAGTGTAGCAGTGAATTCTATTCTCTTTTCCTTCCAGATTGATATCACAATTAACGAAGAAATCTAATTTCTTCTTCATCTTCTCAGTTTAACCATAAATGTCTCATATTTCTGTATTCTATGAGAACCACAACTTATTTGAATCAAAATTTCCATGAATTAGCAAATATTTGCTTGGATTGTTTTGTCAAAAGCATTGCTCCTCCATGCGGACCTCAAGGATTCCGTGCAGCAAGAATCATTAATCAAGATAAACAGAACAATCCTTTATCATTACTCAACTGTCTATAAATTCTAAAATCTGCTTGTTAACAGAGGAATAGCAGTTTGAAAATAATGTTTGTGCATCTCCATTCATAGAGCTGACTATCAGAAGCTAGTAAAAGAGTTCTTCACTAAGAAAAATTTAATGGGTATCATCAAGTAGCTTATCATGCTCCATAGGCAAATATTTGCATATCCAAAAGGAAAGGAACATAAGCAAATCACAATAAGAACGTTGTCCAGATGAATGATCAAATAAATAACAAGGAGATGTTTAAAGGCCCGAAAGAGAAAAGAAATCCATATAGAGCCAGAGAAAGAGAGGAGAAAGACAAGCAATGAGAACTTACCAGTAGAACTTGAGATGTTAAAGGTGGCTGGCTTGCCACTTACCACAGGATTGGGGAATATTTCAACTCCCTGGACTTCGACACCGTAATCCCCCTTTTTGTCTGCTCATTTTCATTACATTAACATCTGATTAATTGCAATTCAAAAAAAAAAAAAAAAATAATTTTGCATAAAATTAATTGAAAATTTTGGCAACCATCAATCACCCAATAAATCAAAGAAAACAAGTTCAGAGTCAATACGACCTAAGAAAAATAATGGACTTGAAAAAAGATTTTAGTTAGAACCCAAAGTGCGAAACTTTTTACTACAGAGAGTGAACTAAGATTTATACATGGCTATCCAGTCAAAAGCGAGAAGGGAAACGTTTGAATCAAGTAGTAGAAGAAAGACTGACCACAATACTTGACAACGGTGCCAAGGATAGGCTGAACGAGAAGACAGGTTGCTACGAGGATCAAAAAGCTTTGCTTTAACCAAAAAATCAATGATACAGACGCAGAGACACCCTCCATTAGTTGCAAGAAACAGAGATAGTTCCTGAAATTTTGAGAGCTGGAAGTTTAGATTTCCCCAGTTGAATCGATGTTCATGTTCTGTTGTATGAACAATGGCCCGTTCATGGGACCAGTGACATAAAGACACTTCAACCAAAAAGACATACGTAAAGTGAAGCCCACTTGAAGGGGTTGAAATCTTCTGTGCCATTTACCCAAGACCACTCCTGTTGCGGTGAAAAATGAAAATGGAATTTTGTGTCGTGTACATTATAAGAGCATTTTATAAATTGAGTCATTGTCTTAATCATTGGATTTTAAGGTTTGATTTATTTAAGTTGACCTTTGAAATATTTAATATTTTTTTAAAAATTTAGATTTGTTGACATGATTTAATTTAAATATAATTTGAACTATTTAATACTTTTTTAAAATAGCATGAGATTTTTTAGGTTAAACTCGTCGCAATTATGCTTGATTTGACTTAACTCAATTTAATTAAGACCTAATTGAATCTAAACTTTATCCAAATTCTTTAAACCGGATTGAAAATCGAACAACTCAATCTAACCAAACCTCTTAAACTTGATCAGATTTTTTTTAAAAAAAGAGCACAAGGGCCACCCTCGATCCAAACTGTTGCCATTTCTACTAATATGATCCTATTTAAGCGGTAATTGATTACTTTGCTAGTTGAGATCAGATCTTTTGTTTTGATTATAGTGTTCTTATCATGTTCTATTAAATCTCATCCACACAAATGTGTGGATGAGATTTAATAGAGCATGGTTGAAACAGAGTAATCAGAACAGAAAATTTGATGCGGTTGACCAACATAGTTTGTTTGCTAAAGTTACATTGGAACTCATTCAAGATTAGGTAATCATTGAGTGCTCAAGAATATATCAAGTCCCTAAAGAAAATGTCAAAAGTATGAAATGTCAAAGCATTAGCAGAACCTATCATTCCAATCAAATGTCAAAGCAGTAGCAGTAACTGTCATTCCAATCGTTTGCATAATCCGTTACAAGTTAGCTTGAGTAGCACTACTAGTCCACTTATATCTTAGAAATAGTTATTGCAATTCTGCAGCAATTCCATCTATTTGAGTTCCAACTATCCTAACTTTCATTTGTGGTGGTGTGCAGTCTATATTATGAAGAATTGTTCTGCTCTGAATATCCAACTGTACACATCTGGGATATCAAATAATGGAAATTCAACTTTTACTAGGGCGGATTGGTGCTATATATGGATGTTGTTCCATGTTTATCTGATCCATTTGCTGTCTCCCAGCTTCAACGGTATTAGCATTAGGTGATTGAGGTTGTGACTGGTTTATGTGTAGATATGTATTATTGGAACATTTCCTTTGGCTCAACCATTACTTGCTCTTGTTTCATTTGAGTCTCTTAAAAGCTTGGTTTGTGTCTCTAGCATCTGTCCAAAGGCTGATAGTAAAGGCAACGACATCGTCTTTTTACAAGAGCAATTAAATAAAGAAGCGTGTCCTTCTCCGTTGAACAGGAAGCTGTATCAGTAGATGTGGCTAAGGCAAAGGAGCAGTCTTATGTGTCACTTGTTCAAGTCAAGAAAAAGGAAGTAGACAGGCTCTGGCGCAGAAATAAAGAAAATTGGAATTGCCACTTTGTCTGCCATGTGGAGAAACTAAGCCTTTACAATTGTGAATCAATGGCTTCGGTAAAAACTAGAAGGATAAAGCTGTAATTTTGCCGATTGACGGAGAGAGGTTGGTGGGGCTGTCTGACTCTGTTCCTTTTTTTCTTTGTAGTGATGAACACATCAGAGTAATGAAGAAGCAGCACAACTAACAGGCTGTGAGGGACCAAGTACTGGAAAAGAAAGTAAAAGAAATTCTTCTGCACTTTATCTTTGTTTACCACTACTGCAGCTGCTGCTGTTGTTGCTACTAAATTTCGTACCAAAAGCGAAGACCAATACACAAAGTTGTCACTTGGGGTAGTTTCCAAATGGACATCAATCGCCTCTTCCGAAAGTTCAGGCCTCATCTTCTTGCTTGGCTTCGCCGATCTCGTTCTGGTCTGCTTGTACTTCTTTTTCTCTTTTTTCTTACGTCCTTTGGCTTTCAATTTTCTTCTTGTTTTCTCGTCTAAACGAGATCTTGCTCAAGTCTTTCTACGTGTGATTTTATGTGCATTTGAAAGAAATGGGATAATTTGACCAATCAATTTGCTTATGATTTCACACTGGGTGCCATTTGGGGATGACTTGATCGAACTGCTCTATTCGGGGCTTCAAATTTTCAGATAGTATAGTAGTTTTTAGCTGGTCTGACTCTATTTGAATCACATAGCATTATCATAGCATAATTCAGCCACATCTGTAGAAGTAATTTCACTAAATGTGGTGCTATGGACTAATTTGCTTTTAGAAGTAAAGAATCCTAAAAAGGAATGAGAGGATGATTTCCTTTTGCAGTGTTGTCTAGGTTGGTAAGAACTTCCTCGAGAGAAAACTCAGTTTTTCTGTGCCTATGTTTGCACTTGTCAAGGAATCATGTACGATTCCTGGTAGCTTATATGATCTCAAGCAGCCCATAAGTTGTCAAAAGCAGCAGAAAAATAAGAGCCTCTCAAAACCAGTTCACTATTGTAGATATGTTTTCCTTCGAAGCTTCTGTTTTGCATGTGATAGTGAAATCTTTACTTACAAGCTAATATGTAGTAATTGCAGGCCAAGTGTCATTACTAAAGCATTTCTCATACAAAGATATAAAGAGGGCCACGGATAGTTTCCATAGGATAATCTATGGAAACTCTCGATGTGTTGCTTACAAAGCCAGATTTTGTGATGGGGATATTGCATTGGTGAAAGAAGTAAAAGGTTTTGATCAAAGGGATGATATATTTGAAAAAGAACTGCAACTTCTAGTAAAATTGCATCATCGCCACATTCTTGGACTTCGAGGATTTTCAGCAGGGAAAAAGAGGTTTCATGCTAATTTTCTCACATTGCTTTACATATACTAAGGTGCAGTCAGTTCTTGTTTTCAATGCCCTAAAGAGTAGATAAGATTTGGAATCTGTACATTTATATTGCGGTTAGGCCATTGCGTCCACATGCTTTCTAGCATATGCATTAGTTGGGAGACAGAAACATACACGGGAGACAAGAGGAAACAAGTTATGGATAACTAATGAACATTCAAACAGGTTTCAGTGTCAAGGTTTGGGGTTAGAGGTGCTAGAAGCAGCTAAGTTCACATAATGGAACTTTACCTAACAATTACTGAAACAATAGCAAAGACTAAAGCAATTAACTAGCAGTTAAATGAGAGGTAGAGAGTTGAGTCAAGATTGATGATACTGCTACACAACAAAAGGCAATCGAAAGAATCTGTTAAGCATCGTCAGTGAGATTTAACTTTTAGCCAACAGTTGTGCCGAAAGCCTTGGATTAATATGATCAAAATTTCTAAGCTGGAGTGCTGCCTAAATTTTGTTGATGACATTGAAGATGTTTCAAGATCATATGTTGAAAATTCATGGTTTGGTGACGATACTAACTTGAGGAAAAATGTCATCTTCTGCTATGGCCAATAGTCTTTTACTTCTCTAGTATGATCTGTATTTCATCTTACACATCTTGGTTATGCTATTAACTTTGCAGGTTGCTAGTGTTTAACAATATAGAAAATGGAACCTTAAAGGAACGTCTTAATGGTAAAACTCGGATAAGAACTTTTTATGTGAAATATGGTTTGCCAAATTTAATAATCATTAAGTGTTGGATCTTGGCAGATCCTCTTAAAACTCCTTTAAATTGGAGGACAAGGTTACGAATAGCCAGTGGTGTGACAGCAGCATTGGTAAGTCATCAAGGTAGGATGCACATAATCTTCTCTCAACATTCATTGCTGCTGCATAATCAATGCATGCTTGAGCTCCTTATGTTCATTATTTGCGAAAAGGATTTGTTCTGTGCCATGAACGGATTATTAATGTGCAATCCGATATCTGAACCTTTAGGCTTCTCTATCTGAAGTTAACAGCATATCTCAAAAGCAACAGAGAAAACTTTATTCTGTGCTCGTAGAAATGTGAATGATTCTATAATTTCAGCTAGTTAGGCATTTTGTCTGGTCTCCATAAGATCAATAGCTTTGCTCGCACTGAGACACTTGTAAGGAGTCAATGACAGATGGTATATAACACTGCAGGAATATCTCCTTCTCTTTAACAGTCCACCAACATATCATGTCTCCGTAAACTCAGGCAGTATAATGCTGGACCAGAACTTCACCGCAAAGGTAATTTTACTGGTTTAGTTGTTGGATTCTGCACCTGTATCTCAAATAATGAACATCTGAATTTTTCTTGGAACAGCTATCTGATGTTGGTCTTCTTAGCTCTCTTGGAAATTATGCGGCAATGCCCAACGACTCATGTTCAGAAGGTGAGGGGTTGAGTATAATGCATCACTTTTGAGATTCCACTAGATTGTTTATTCAACTGTTTACTGATTGCAGATTCCGTGGATCAGCTATGTGGGAACATAATTTTTCAGCTAGGCGTGCTGATTTTGGAGCTAATTACTGGTCAATCATCAGAAGGAAGCACAGATTTAATCCAATGGATCAAAGGATCTCGCTTTGGCAGCTCTATTCACAAGATGATAGACCCTGATCTTGGGAACAGTTACAACTCCAGAGAGCTTAAAAGTCTTCTAGCTATAGCAAGATTATGTATAAACTCTGGTAGTACGTCAAAAGTCTCTGTCATGCAGATATTTCGGTACATCCAAAAGAAGGTAGACATACAGTGCAACTAAAGTTTGTTAGCATTGCCAGGATTCATTCTTTTCATTGTTTTGTATCAATTATTGTAGTATCATGATTCTGATCCGATGAACTCGTACTAGCCACCATGCAAAACTGCTCTACTTGGTGCCAGAGCTGTATATTGGCTTCTACTGTGTAATTCTAGATCAATAGTAATTTTTCAGCTTCATTAGGTGAGGTTTCACAAGGATTATAGCTTGTGAAGCTGCAAAACAAGCTTGGGACACGCTTAAGAAATTTCCAAAGGAAACAAAAGGCAGATGCAAGTGCTCAATCCGAGGAGGGAATTTGAACTTTTGAAGATGAAGGACTCAAAAGACACTTAAAGAAATATATTTTTACAATATATATTTCTACAGTGTAAATAGAGTTTTACACTGATGACTGCACTACAGAGCACATAAATCATTAAAGAAATATAAAGAACATAACGTTTAGCCCGTTTGATTGACGAGAAAGTAAAGTGAATTTGGAATTTGATTCCTCAAAAAATAAATCTATGAAAAGTAAAGATATTCACATGTTTGAATACTTATAAAAAAATCTAATAGGAAAGTTGTGTGGATTTTTATTATGGTGTTTGGTATGCAACAGTATTTCATGGAATGTAATTTAATTATGACTTGTGTTTTTAATTATATCCTTACAAATCGAATAAAAATTGAAATCGTTAAATAATGTTAATATAATACAAATTATATTATTAAATGTTATTTTTTTTCATTTATGATATTCTAATGATATAATACTGTTATATCATAAATATAATATTGAAAAAAACTAAAAAAGCCTCAATTGAGTACAAAGATAAATCTTAAAAACTAATTACTCTTTAAATCTGCCTTAGATATTCTTCTTTGTCAGTATCCTAAAGAGTGAAAAAAATAATTCATATGATTTGGATTATTTACAAGTTTTATTCCAGCTCTAATACGTCCAGCTTGTGTTAAGAATTTCAGTTTGCCAAGTTCTTCATCTAATTTCTGCCTATTATCAGATTCCTTCTGATTCAGCCCTGCAATAGATTCTGCAACTTTAGCCATTGCTCGTTAGATTTCTCCAAACCTTCAGCAAGCTTTATATAAATCATGTAAAAAAAATAGAAAACTAAGTAATCTAATTTGTACTAACCTTTAGATATGCACGCCACACGTCAATGTCTGCAGTAACACTTTTTTTTTTTCATCATCCCAACCAAAACTACTTGTTTTTCCACTATTTCTCGCATCATAAATAACATGATATTGTTTTTCCAATAATTTACAATGAGATTCAATATGTGGTTTTTCTTTTAAACCATGCCCTGGTAATTTTTGATCTAACATCCTTTCCAGTTCTTTATGATATCCTTTCCTTAATCCACTGTCATTTTCACCATCAAATTTTCCACTTTCTTTCGGTTCAAGCATGATCTCCACTAACTTTTCATCCCCAATAATAGTCCAAACATGGTTACTACCTTTGTCTCTGCGAGATCCAATATTACGTTCAATACTTGACAAAAGTAAATTGATTTTGATATAATCAATGTTAAATACAATAAAAATTATATGCATTTAATTCATAAAATAATTATATGTAAGACATTAAGAAAACATTCATTAACATTAAGAAAATGGGAAACAATCCAATAAATTTAAATAATGCATGTCTTTAATAAAAATATTAAACTACCTACAGCTACTAAGAATAAAGACCGTAAAAATATGAAAGCCTATGTTTTTATCCATTATTTATGTTTTGCCTCTATTCATCAAATATTTGATTGGCTAAAGTTTGTCTCCAATTTGTCCATTCCTCAGATGGTTCGACTGAAGTGATCGACACTCCGTCTAACTCAACTCCACCTTCATTTTCTTCTTCTTCCTCTTTTGCATCTAAATCAGCTTCTGCTGGATCCCATTTTTCTTCTTATATGATTGTGAAGACAACAAGTTGTTATAATCTTACTTTGCAATTTAATAGGATACCAATTTGAGTTCATAATGATATGCCAACGAACTTTCAACAATCCAAAGCATCTTTCAATAACATTTCTAGATGAAGAGTGTTTCATATTAAATAATTCTTCGGGAGTATTTAGTTGACATCCTGGAATCCATTCATTGAGGTGATATCTTTGACCTCCAAATGGTGCGAGAAATCCTTTGCCATTTGTATATCCCACATCCATCAGATAGTAATAACCTAAAATATTGAGAATATATTAAAATAAATTAGAAAATTATATATATATATATATATATTACATTTTAATAATTCACTTTTTATTTTAAACTTACCATACCTAATTAGTAGTCCATTTCTTCTACTTAATGTATCTCGAAGCTCTCTCGCATCTGCAACTGAACCTTCCCACCCAGGGAGGACATAAATAAAGCATACTCTTAGAACATTTATAGCTAGTTCACCTTTTCTATTTCGATACTTAGGCTTATCAGCTTCAGGTACCCTCACTTCTATATAAGTACCGTCTAGAGCTCCTAAACAATTCTACAAAATCAAATTCCATGAATACTTCTATCATATAATTAATAAATAAATATATCAATTGATATATTAAATATTTACCTTAAACCATTCCTATTTCTCATCTGTGGAATTCTGAGGTACAGGTTTAGACACTTTAAGCAATTCTCCTTGAAGTCTAAGAACTGAACTTAGTACTTGATTAAAATGCCTACTAACTGTTTCTCCTTAGTGTAAGAAGTCAGTTTTTATCGTACGATTTTTCTCGTGATGTCCAAGAATGTACAAAAACATTGCTACTTGTTCATCTACAGTTATGTTCTTGGTATCTGTTAATCGACCAATAGTTTTAAGCATATTTACTAATCTTCTAAATGTGAATCTATCCATACGCAACTCCAAATGACATGTTGAATCACTATTATATATCAACCTATGAAGGTATCGGGATCGATCGTGTTCATCAACAAAGTATGGAGCTTTCAAACAATATTTTCCATGATGCAAAACTATGACCGAAAGGATCTGTAATATGTCTCTTAACATGTTTAATCTTTTCTTTTGCATATCCATTAAGAAATAAAATAATTTCTTCTTTGCAGCCAAATCCATTCCAGCCATGCTCTATCACCTATCAATTAATCAACAAATTTAAAATTTTAAAAAATAAACTTTATTGAATAGAATAAGAAGACAGTACAAATAAGATACTACAACCAAAAGAAAAGTTATGTTATGTAGCATATGTACATTCAAGGGAAGATGATATAACAAGAGTGAGAAAAGAAAACCACAGAGACAAGTAATTACCATTAAACATAAAGATGAAACATAACGCCACAACTGTTGATGGTTCCATCAGAACAAAACATAATGCCATAACTGTTGAACGTTGAGGCCTAATTCAACTTTCAAATAACCAAGTCCAGACTAACTAAGTAACTATAATAATCCTCTTCTAGAATAGACAAGGTTGAAATCTTCGATTCATTTTGTTGCTCAAATGCAACAAACTAAGTTCCATTATGCACAAAAAGGCCAGCTTTAACCAAATATTTAGTACAAAACAAGGAAAAGAACCAAAGCAGCCGACTTGTTTCAAAGCACAGTTTTTCTTTTCCCAGAATCTAATCAAAGAAGACCTAGTCCGATATTACACAGATATAACAATTGAAAATAAATATGACAAGACACTAACCGGAGGGAGACGGGAAGAGATGGACGATCTAGGTAGGTTTAGGAATTCGAAATATGCCTTTCGCTGCTGGAAATTGGACCTAATTAAATGGTATTTTCATTACTGGGCTTGTGGAACGGAACTTCGGAAAGATTTATCTTCAGATGGAAGTTGAGTTGAGGACCCTTCGTATATTTCTAATGCGAAAAATAGGAAGAAGAAGAGAATGGATACGAAGCCTAAACCTGCCAAGAGAGAGCTCGACTCCTACACCATTTGTGGCACGAACAAACGTCGAAGGTCCTCTTTTCCACGGTCGAGGTATTCTTCAAAATTTGGACTTCGTCTCTGCTGATTCCTTTATTATGCAGTCGACGATTGTGTGTTCTGAAGAGGTGGTCGAGGGTTTCAAAAGAATAAGATGAATATTTGAAGAGGAACCGAGCTAAAGTCGTAATGAGTAGATGAAGAATATCTGGTCGTGTTTTTAAATAAAAAGAGTCGTTGTAGAATAAGAACATTAGAAAAGGAGGAAGTGTTTTAATAAAAGAGTTGTTTAAGAGTTAGAAGTGAAAGAAGGGTTAAATTGACCAGTATAATTTTTAGATTAACTTCTTGAGGGAAGTAACCTAAATACTAAGGGGGTGTTGGTATTTACAATCCTGGGAAAGTGCTACAATTTTTCCTGAATTAGGAAAGTTTTTACTTTCCTAACAGCTCAAAAAAAAGAACCAAACGCAATAATTTAAATTTAAGGAAAAAGATTACTTTCCCAGTCAAGATTTCATGGAAACCAAACAAGGCCTTAATTTTGAATTACTTACGGATTCATTATCATACTACCGGTGTTATTGACTATCCATTTTTCTACTATTGTCCTTAGCTTCACCATCTTCTATAGTTAGGTATGTGAGAGTTACAGTTGACACAAGAATCACTATTATTCTAGGAAAGCCACCCTGTAGAGCTAGAATTGTTGACTTCAGATAATCTAAGAATAGAACTGGATATAATGCATTATCAATACCCTATTTATCCATTTCATCCACCCTCGTTGGAAGCCTCAATATGGTCCAGGAGCTGATGAAACCTAGATAACATACCCATCATTCTCTTGAAACATAGTACCTAGTTCTGCAATTATTAATGCTTTTGGGATGCTCTAAATGATTGGGAACAACAAGAATCCGAGAAGGGCTAATTCTTTGTTTGGTTGAGCTTATACTAGTAGAGTTTTTGTCAATAGAATTTTTTTTGTAGATCTTTTTGGAGAAGAGCTTTTCTAAAAAGCTGGTTGACTGTTTAATTGTCATTTAAAAAAGAGTTTTTTTGAAAGAACTTCATACAATAGACCATTTGACAACATAAAATAAAAGTACTTTTAATTTTAACTATACTTTATTTTGTAATAAAAGTTATTAATGCATATAAATATTATTTAAATTTTATTAAACAATATGCAAACTATAATATATTAATTATTATATAATTTTAAACTATATGAAACATAAATCAAAATATATCTAACCAAATCTTTTATATAGGTTATAGTATAAGTAAATTAATATAAAAATTAAATATTAAAACATATAAAAAGCCAAATAATATTATATAATTTCCAAAATAAATATCCAAGTTGAGTAAATACGTAAATACATAATAAACGGGAAGATGAGTTTGTGAGTATTGTGGGAATTATATGTAAAACATAAGGACAAAATGGACTAAAAATAGATTTATTAATTGATTTGAAAAATCTAAATAAAAAAAATACTTTTTTGAGAAACTCCAAATTTGAGCTTCTTAAAAAGTTATATTTTAGCTGCCAAAAAATCATATCTATTAAAAAAGTAATTTTTATTTTATAACTAAACACTATTTTTCTTAAAAAAAGACTTTTGTGGTGAAAAAAAAGTGCATATTAGCCTCTGAAAATACACCAATTTTGGCATTGTCTTCAACGCCAAATGGTCCCGTAGAATCGCTATAGAAGATTAGGGGGGCGTTTGGTTTGAGCACGGGTTTGGGAATGGGTATGGGTAGTATAATAGTAGAAGAGAATGGGAATGGGAATGGGAATAGGAATGGGTATAAAAAATGATGTTTGGTTTGTAATTTGGGTTTCTGTAATAATAATAAGTTTAAAATTTATAATAAATAATAATAATAATATGAATAATAATTAATAATAATAATAATAACAATAATTAATAATAAAATAATAAGTTTAAAATTTTTAATAATAATAATAATAATAATGATAATAATAATAGTAACGATAATAATAATAATAATAGTAATAAATTTAAAATTTATAATAATAATAAGAACAATAATAAA
>JANZLC010000201.1:4907035-4921985 GCA_026413385.1 Erythroxylum gracilipes
AAAAGAGCATAAAATGTGTTCTAGAACATACCCGGGATTGTCATTGAGCATGCATTGTACATAGTCCATTTATATAAGTGTGCCCAAAGAAATGTTATATGTGTGCAATTATTGATGTGAGTGCAATATGTGTCTTGCATAAACAACTATGCAGGTCAAATGTCCACATGCAAGCGTTCCAGAATTGGAATCAAATGCTATTTTTGGAGCATACTGTGAGTAGACCTAGATGGTCTTACTTTATTGTTTGTTATTTGAAGTTCGGTATTTTGTGACAATGGAATGATTATATAGATTTGATTGTGTATGTCGGATTCTGGACAGGAGATCCGATGATTGTGATATTTGATTCGAATATTGAAGTGTCATTGAATGCAAATTGGATAAATCATGTGTACTTATATGATTGTTAAATGTGTATTTGGATATGAATGAAATTGTGAAATGCTCCACTTTAATGTGGAATGTTGGACTAAGGTCCGATGATATGAGAAAATGATTGAATGGGATCGGTAATTGTGAGTGATGCATTCCATTGCATGAATGCATGAAATAGAATGACAGTTGTGACCAGAGTAGCCACCGATTAGAGCTTAAAGCTTAACAAATTAAAAAGAGCCTCGAGCTCGAAGGGAAGTAGTGCATACACAGAGGGCTCTCCTATCCCTAAAGATTAAAAGTGAATCAGAGCCTTTGGCTCAACATACAATGAGCCCTATATGGGACAGTTTAAGGCACTCGGTCACAACAACGTAACAACTGAAAAGTGAGTCACATGCACATTGCATATGCATGATATAAATGATTAAATGATATTGAAGGGGAAATGACTGATCAAATATATGTGATTCAATATGGCTGTTAATGAAATGAAATGTGATATGTGAAATGAAATATGATTTGAATGATTTCTGAATGTAATAATGTGAGATGATATGAATGTGGGTAATAATGTGAAATGATATGAATAGGTGAAATATTGTGAAATGCGAAATAAAGGGATATAATTGACTTATGTGTTATGTGATTGGGTGAGCCATCGATGATGGTCACTCACTGAGTTCGCAAAACTCACCCAAAATTTGCAATTATTTTTAGGATCAGAAGAATACCCCGTTAGGCCAACGGGAGTATACCTATAGCCTACAAGTGAAAGATTAAGGTCGGGATCAGTTGCGTCGGCATTCTGCATTTAATTATTGTACAAATTGTATTCTGCAATTTCTGTAATATAGCGTGTTGTAATTATAAGGAGCCCCAAATGGGCTATTGAAATTCTATTGATTGTAATGTGTTGGTTTGACAATGCCTATGAATGAAACTGGACCCAATTAGGTTATGAATCTTCGTATATTATGATTGTGAGTGTGGTCAACAATAAAAAAAATTGTACTAAGTTTTGACTGATTGAGCGCAGTAGCATGCCACCCTCGCGGGTCACAAATTCAGATATCACAATTGATGTCGGGTTCGGGTCCTGCAGGAGTGGTGTGTTACACTAATGCCTATGATGAAATGTGTGTGTGATATTGCAGAACATAATAGGGAAGTAGCAAATACAAATAAATTGATGGATTTTATGATGGGTTTAAAAGAAGAGATTTCCACCGTAGTTAGTCAAATTATGTTGTTGGAACTGTTACCATCTGTTAGTAATGCGTTCTCCCTGATTGTTATTGTTGAAAAACAAAGGAACATTAATAGTATGTCAAAAGGTGTGAATAACGTGAATATTGCTTTGTTAGCAAATCTTGTTGTACAAAGTGGTCCAGGAAATGATAAATGACAGTCCAATTAATGAAGGACAAGAAACACAGGAGAATAAAATAGATGTTGCCACACTCGCAAAACTAGTGTAAGAACCTATGGGAGTCATCAAAGGTAAACGAGTCGCTAAAGCACATCATGTAGCTTATAATAGCTGTACAGGTAACTCCTCTACCTCTAATGGTTCATTTTGCAATAGTGAAAAATATACCAGTGATTCATGGATAGTAGATTTGGAGGCCTCTACGCATATGTGTTCGAAACCGAGTTTATTAGAAAATCTTACAATAGAATACACCACTAAACTAGTAACCTTACTTGATGGTTCTTATAGAAATGTTACTGCTGTTGGGAAAATAAATCTACACCCCAAATTGACCCTTTCAAATGCCTTATGTGTACCGACTTTTAACCAAAACCTGATGTCAGTTCACACAATTGCCACTGATAATAAATTGACAGCCATTTTTGCTGACAACAAAGTTCTTTTACCGAACCTATGGAGTGACAATATTGTAGCGATAGTCGAAGCGGAAGGAGGCATTTACCTTCTTAGTACTCAAAATTTTATCACCGGCTTAAAAGGTCCATCCCTCAAGTTTTATGTAAATAAATCATTTGCTAATTTTGTATCCGACGATTATACTTTGTGGCATCATCAATTAGGACACATATCATCGAGTAAACTTTTACATGTACCAATTTCTATTTCAAAAGCTCCTACTAAATTTTGTTGTGACATTTGTCCTCTTGCAAAAGAAGCAAGAAAACCTTTTTCAAGGCACGAAATAATAGTTACAAAATCCTCCTAACTATTGCACATCGATGTTTGGGGTCCGTACAATATTCCGAACATCGATGGATTAAGATTTTTTCTTACCATAGTTGATGAATTTTCACGTGCTACATGGACTTACTTACTCAATAGTAAGGCTCAGGTTCATGAAGTACTCAAAATTTTAATCAACATGATTGAAACCCAATTTTCATTGAAACCTTTATGCATAAGAACCGATAATGAAACTGAATTCACCAACAAATCTTGCCAAATTTTGTTTTATGAGATAGGAATCATTCACCAAAAATCTTGCGTTTACATACCACAACAAAATGGTGTTGTGGAACGTAAGCACAAACATCTTTTGCAAATTACCCGAGCACTCATTTTCTAAGCCAAATTACCTACAATGTTTTAGGGAGAATCTCTCCTAACGACCACTTTTTTAATCAATCGCTTACCTACAAAAATACTCACATCGATGACTCCATTTAAAAAACTCTACTAAAAAAACAAATTACGACCATTTACGCACATTTGGATGCCTTTGTTTTTCAACAAACACTAAACATTTCAAAGACAAACTTGAACCACGTGCATCAAAATGTATATTCATTGGATACGTTTCTGGTAAAAAAGGATACAAATTATTTAAGTTGGATTATAAAAAAAAATATTTCAAGAGATGACGCATTTCACGAACACCTATTTCCATACCAAAATATACCTGCTTCACCTCAAGCCAAATATCCAAATCAGCCCACATATCAACCTATTTTTTGCCTCAACCCGATTTCCCTACCTCTATAACACATAATTACCTTCTTATTAATCCTACTAGGCCCACTACACCTCCACTCCTTTCACCCATACTAGATCCTGTGTCCCAAGGCCCAGTTGACCTGAACAACTCACATGAAACCCTACCCGATCCGACACCTACTACTACCCTACCCGATACACACATTTCTATCCCCACCCACCCTCCTGCATTACCTTCTTCTTCATTTATTTCATGTACAAGTACACGTATACGCACCAGACCCAAGTATCTTGACCACTATGTCTCCCTTGCCACCGTTGATGCTTCGACTATCGCTATGAATGGCTCGTCATTCTCCTCGGGTACACTCGACATTTCCTTACCTAAATTTCCCATTTTTTCTTCCACTTACATGTCATTTATGGCCAATATTTCTAATGATTATGAACTACAATCATATGAAGCCGCTCAAAATGACCCGTTATGGGTTGGTCCAATGCAAGTAGAATTAGCAGTTTTGGAAGAAAATGAAACTTGGGTAGCCTCCAATCTACTGAAAGGGAAACGTCCGTTAGATGCAAAATGGGTATATAAGATTAAACGCAACCCATATGGCTCAGTAGAACGACGAAAAGCAAGACTTGTTGTTAAAGGTTTCCACCAAATCTTCGGAGTTAATTATTCCGATGTTTTTTCACCGGTGGCTAAGGTTACAACAATAAGATTATTATTTGCCATCGCTGCTACTAATTGTTGTCCACTCCATCATAACGACGTCAACAATGCTTATTTGCATGGTTACGTTGACGAAGAATTATATCTCTAGCCTCCTAAGGGTTATGATAAACTACAGGATGGTTAAGTCTGTCGCCTGTAGAAATCTCTCTATGGCCTGAAACAGGCTAGCAGACAACGGAACAAAGCTCTTTCTAATACACTTCTCGACTACGGGTTCGTTCAAGCAACTTTCGATTATTGTCTATTTACTAAAGGTATCGATTCATCTTTCCTCGCAATTACTATCTATGTGGATGATCTGCTAGTCCTTGGTCCTGATGAGTCTGAAATTATTGGTGTTAAAGCATATCTGGACAACAAATTCACTATTAAGGACTTAGGATACGTGAAATTTTTTTTAGGTGTTGAGGTTGATTGTTCTGCTCATGGTATTTATTTATCTCAATCTAAGTACATTTTGGATATTTTACGTGATGCTGGTTTGGAGGAGCTACGACCTGCCTCGACCCCAATCCCACTAGGTACTAAGTTGTCCTGCAACGAGGGGGCTATTTTAGCATATCCTGAAAAATATTAACGCTTGGTGGGTCAATTGCTTTATCTGAATTTTGCTCGTCCTGATTTATCTTTCATGGTTTAGTAGCTCAGTCAGTTTAATAATGAACCAAGGCAGCCACATTGGGACGCATTCATACATGTTTTACGATACACTAGTGGCACACAACACAATCTTCTTTTTTATCTGATTTAAGCTACTGTTTCACTGCAAGCTTTTCTGATTCTAAATGGGCTGGTTGTCTATTCTCCCCCAAATCACTTACTGGCTACTGTATATTCTTGGGACACTCACTGGTTTCATGGAAGACTAAAAAGCTATCCACCGTTAATCGTTCGTCCGCAGAAGCTAAATACAGAAGCATGTCTAGCACAGTTTGTGAAATCCAGTGGCTTTCCTATTTGTTATGGGATTTACAGGTGCAATTTACATCTCCGTATACCTTGTGTTGTGACAACAAGGCAACCATTCATATATTCACAAGCGTACCAAGCATCTAGAGATTGACTGTCATGTCGTACGAAATGCTGTTAACGAAGGCTTCATCGTTATTGCTCATGCTTCTTCAAAACAACAATTGGCTGACAGTTTTACAAAGGCTCTCTCTGCTGAAACTATTCGTATTGCTAGTGCCAAGTTGGGTCTGATAGACTTTCTAACTTAAGGAGGGGATGTTGGTACATTTATCCATCTCCAAAGCCTAGCAAGAGCCCACAAAGTAAGTACGTAAACACCAAGAGCTAATTTACAATCCACTACAACGAGTAACCCCTTTTTTTAACAAATTTTGTATATAGCTCTAACAAATTTCAATAGCAAAAAAACCCATGTAAAGTTTCTGTAAATAATTGAAACAAAATTCATTAGCTCAGCATGTATATATATACATTTTGTACAGCGTGATTGGCAGCAATATATAATAAATTTATTTACTCTTCTCTTTCTTTTTTTGTTTCGGATTGTCAGTGAAAATACCAACACAAAACTCGTAAAATGTTTCCAGTTCTCAAAACCATATTCCCTATCCTTGTTCGTGAAGCTGGGAGAGAACAATTTCTTCAGCAGTTATGAGGCAGCAATTTCATTTCTAACAAGCAAGCGCTTACGCTTCCATGGTATTGCTAAGATCAATTGAATTACCCCTAAATCCTAATCACATTAATGATTCATGTCATTGAAGTGTAGTAAATTTCCACTATAATAAATAAATAAATGTGTAGTAAATTAACATATTATAACGTACTACTCCATATGGGCCTGGCCATCTAAATTCGGTTATGGACTTGGAAATTGATGCATGAGTGTCATCAATGTTTTTCGTGATTTGGATTGGAAGAATCAGGAGTACCTGACCTCCTTATCTCCGGGAATATGAACATGAAATGTTGAATAGACATACATATACAAAGATAATTAATGAAGTGAAATGCAGTCAAATGCAGGCAGGATTGAAGAAACAAATCATCTACTTTCAAACATAGCTGGCTTTTGGTATTGTGGACCACGTCACTTACTTATTCCATTATTATGTAAGATGTGACCATACAATCTTGATAGTTGCAGTACCTTAGTACATATAGAGCCCAGCTTTGAAGGCAGGCAGGACAGGACCACTGTTTTGCTTGGTTGGTTCACGTCGTGCTCAGCATTACGTGCGTCTCACTTCACTTCTTAGCAGCCTCTAACCAGAAGAATGTGAATCCCGCGGACCAAGTTTTTTAATTCTTGTTTTTTTTTTCTTCATTTTTTACCCTTGCTGGGCAGCTCCTGCTTTGTGAATGCCACCAGAGAAGTGCTACGCGTCAGTTCTCCCCATCTGTTTACCTTTGGTGTTAGTGTTAGTGTTTGACGAGACAGCCCGAGCAATTTTAGAGTCATAACAGTAATAATGGAACACACGTATGTCCACAATCCACAGCCACCACATAACTCCAAAATACCGACTACATGATTTGACGCATCAGATTCTGTGTTCTTATCTCTTTCTCAGCAGTCAGAGCTTACGTTCTTTCTCTCTGTCCAATATCATTCGTTCAAGCTTTTTACTGCAGATACTTGCACAGATGAATGTGTTACACTTCTCGCATCTGTTCATTTTGTTATGTTCCCAGGGAATATGAAGCTTTGCTTTGTAGGTTCTGGACCCACGATGATAAATAAACGGTGGGAAGTGACTTCTTTTTATCACAGGCGCTGATCAATGGTGCAAAATGGTGTAGCTAGGGTTTTGATCACGTACGTCAGAATGACAGAAACTGTTTCCGATATTTTGATTACTTAATAAAAAGACCTAAAATGTCAAAAATCAAGTTTATAGTGAACAAGGCCACTTATGGGTCTTATAGTTATAAAGAAGGAACTTCACTTATTACTCTCCAACACTCACCCTCTAATAATATATAATTGTTCGAATATATAGTCGATATATATATATATATGGATAATTTTTGTATTTATACATTGAAAAAGCAGTAGTCTCTATCTACTCACAGAGCTACCATTGATCTCGTAGAGTCCAGTGGCTTTTGGAGGACTCTCTTCTGCAAATGGTTTCTCCAACTTTGCACGTTTGGTGTTGTCAAGCTTCAGGCCAAAGTGAATATGCGGAAAATGTGCCCACTGTCAAACAAAAGCAATAGATTCTCTTCAGTACATACTAACATTACCAAGAACAAATGATTCAGATCCAAGTCTCTAAAAAGAAGTCCAAAATGCAGTTTGATTGTTCTTAATTTTGTATAAAATATGGACAAGTATCAAGAGTTAATCTTCCAGTAAATCTCGGGGTGCTTGGTTAGTTGGTACGAAAAGAAAGAAAAGGGTAAGAAATAAAAAAACGATGCTTGATAATATGTTATGATCGGATGAACAATATTTCTGTACTTCTTTTCAGGACAATACTGCTTACTCTCGATACAGACTTATATATCCATTTCTATTATTCACCTTATTTATTATAAATCTTTTTTTTTCTAATTTTACTGAAATTTATGCTATTTCCTAGGAATATATAACAAAGCTTCCTATTTTTGACATCCTTTTTGTAGTTAGCTGACACGTCAAGCAAAAGTCAAGGGACATATTGCATTTAGGCAAGGCATTCCATATATAGCAGTTGCCTAATCTTTCACTTTCGCAACTAATTGTGGAAAAAAAAAGGAGAGATGTGTAAAAATTATTTATTAAAAATAAATAGAGCCTCTGGTTCACTTATGCTTTTCCTGTTGTCATTTTTAATTTTTGTTTCTTTTAAATAAAAACAAAATTGTGTTTGGTTGTTATGTCAATATAATTATATTTTATTACTGATGATAATTACATAAGATGAAACTTAAAGATCAAAATTTTTAATTAATTAAATTTATTTTAATCTTTTTTGTAATATTTATTAATACATTATGAAAAAATTATTTTAATTTATTAAAATAAATAATTTGAACAATTAACTTTGTATAAATTAATATTTATTTTTGATATATTTTAATTATTAAATCAAAATTTTATTTGAAATTTATATATTTTGAAGATATTTTTAATTTAATTAATTAACAATTAATAATTTAATTTAATTATAAAATATAAACTTAAATTGTTTATAATTCTTATTAATTTAGTTGATAGTAAATCATATTAAGAAAAAACATAAACAGAAAACAAAAACTATTTTTTGTGTTTTTATAAATTTTAAAAACAGGAGAAAACTAAAACTAAAAACTCAAGCAAACAGATTTTTTAATTAAATTTAAAAATAAAAACAGAAAATCACAAGAATAAATAGAAACAAACATATAAGTGTATGAGATTTTCTCAAAACATTTTATATGCAACAAGTTAATTAAATTTGTTAATTTGATGTGGTAGGGGAGTCCATATTTAAATAGAAACCATAGGATTGCCCTTTTGCTTCCTTAACATCTTTGAATTAAAACCGTAACCTAATTTAGAGGAGTAGATGCAATTCAACTATATATTAATTTATAATAGAAAAATTATAATCTATAATCAAGTTTATCAATTAAATAATATTAGCTTACATTTTTTGCTGCAGTGCTGAAAGCTTCTCTGTGGCTAATGTCGGGATTACTAGCCTTAATCCTTTGGATTTCCTCCCTGCCAAATTAAGTTGAGAAGGATCAAATTGATGATTAGCGGTGATCATAACTTTACAGATTCAAATTACGGAATTAGTCAATCTTATTTACGGGATATGTTGACTTTTTTAATTAATTCAATCAAATTGGTGTATAAGATTCTTATTAAAACTGTGAATAAATATAAATCTTGTTATTATGAGTATTCATACTAAAACATTTAAGTAACTTGTCAATGTTCTTATTGTGCAAGATAGAGGAGTGTTGAACTCACTTGATAAACTTATTATATGCTGATGGAATACGTTGTCTTTTCCCCAGAGCTGCATCCATTGATCATAAGATACAGAAACCTAATTAATTTTTCTAAGAAAAATTTGAAGAATAATGAGAGTAAAGTCTCTGTAAACATATACTTACTCCGACTTGGGGGCATTCTAAGTGTTTGATGCTCCTCAACTTCCAGTGCACTCGCTTTAGTGCACTTGGAGGATGAGCCACTTTCCTTACTACTTAGGTCTCCAGTATCCAGGTGCATTTTCTGCAGTAAAAAACCAAGACATTATGGCTACACTGTATTTCACAAGTATAAACTATACACCATTCTCACTTAGCTTCACAGCTTCATAGCAAGAGGATGCAAAAGCTAAAGAAAGACAAGAAAGAGAACATTTCAAATCCATCCGAATGTACAATAATTGTGATTGTCTTGTTCTGGTTTTGGCAAGACTGGTAGGTGATACAATATCAGATCCTAAACCAAAATGGGAAATTCAAAGCAAAACCAAAGTGTTTGGTTTCTCAACTTGTTCCGCAAATTTTTGTTCGTGTTAGTTGCTTCTTGCACTACTAAACATAGTATTGTACACATACAATTATAGAGTTCGACACAAGGAAGTTTATAGTGTCTGAAAATAATATTAGAACCTGTGGATCTTGAAGAGGAAAATTCTGAAGTGAAGTGCCCATGTTTACAGACAGCAAATTGGCACAAGACCCGCATCTAACTGTCACAGGAGTGGACCAACTTGTGCTTGGGACACTCACCTGTAAACAACAGCCATGGACTTAGATTGGACACAATGTGAATGATTTAATCAAAAGACTCCACCTTTTTATCAGGAGGAAAACTTTAAGCTCTATACTACACTGAATAAGAATCCAGATTTCCTAATTTAACAATTCGTAGGCAGATGATTGGTAACATGATGGTCTGGTTCCATGATCCGGTAACGGATACTCTATATGGAGCTCAAGAAGGAGAAGCAAGTGATGAACATAAATGCAACTTCTAATACGCTGAAGCTTCACTCGTCGAGAGCTCCATCAGAGTCGCTAAGGAATTTCCATTTTGTGTATCCCGTTTAGAAATCACATCGAGAAGTGATATCCATAAATCTCAAGACAAGATGGCCAAAAACAAAAGTTTCTGGGGTCACATTAGAAGAGCAATATCCTTCCTTGGGTGCTCATGACTTTTACTCTGACATTGCAATGATGACAAAGCAGAAACTAAAAGTACCCTCACGCGAGAGAGAGAGAGAGATGAAAACGACATGACTAGAACGATAACCATAAAGAACATGACCAGTAATTAAGCACAGCAATCAAAGATGCCAATGAATAAAGAGAGAACAATAATGTACATATACGATTTACATCTGATCTTTGTGCAGTGCGTGTGGTTGCTTAGGATCTCCATTTCAAAGCCATGGGCTGATAAGTGATAAAGGGGTCGTTTTATTAAAAAGGAATAGAGATTAAAGAATTTCGATATTGAATCTTGACCCCATGATTATGTCCATCGAGAGAAACTCGCACACTAGTTCTCTCTGGCACACATGAACTCGAAAACTGAGCTTGGATAACCATCTTGATGATCATTTTTGTGGTCAATTCCTCAGATGCTGCAACACAAGCACCCGCCTCCGGAAAACAGTGAACAAACGAGAGATCTTACATAAATTACCCAGAAAGACTTGTTCCTTGTTTCTGCAAGCATCAACATATCTCCAAGGATGACCATTTTAAGAATACGTATCTGTGTAAAATCTAGATATCGTCTCATTTTGCACCTGATGAGCTATAAAAGAATTTCAAATGTGACAGTGGTTCATTGATATAGGTTTGTCGTCAGCGTTGTGTAGAGTAGCATATACATGTAGTACAATGTTTCTTGAAAGCCACATAAAAAAAGCTTCCCTTTTCTCTGTAGAATGATTTGATTAGAACCCTAATACCTACCCGTAACCTTATGAAGAAAGAGCAACTGGACTGCATTTTGAACCTTGAAATTGTACTTTCCTTCGTTCTCTTATCCCTTGTCTGCCTCTTCATCATCCAACCTTTAAGCTCTTAAATCATAGCCTCAGTTTAAGAAACAACACAAGAGTTGCTGCCCAGAGCAATTTAAACCTTCTATGGTTTGAGAAAATTTTCCTTATCTTGATTCTTGTTGCATGTATTTCAAAAATCCCAGATAGAAATTGTCATGAAATATAACATGTGGAATAGATTCTTCATCGATTGAATGAAAATTTACTGAAAAAGGAAATTTAAATGTTAGGATAGAAATTCTTCTATAAATCGAATCTTGCTTCTTAGTTCTCACTAGTCTTTTCAACTGAATTCTCCTATACCAGTTTACATGAGCAATTCCACTCTGAAAGGAAATGACTACGAGACAAAAGCCTTAGCCCTTAGATGCTGTTGGTCACAAGAGGAAATGAAAAAAAAAAAAAGAAGAAAAGAGTATAGAAGAGACTAGAGAGAGAGACAATTGAATGCAGTACCGCTAAAATGGAGTCGCAAAAGTTGCAGTGCACATAACAAACGCGTTCAGACGCCAACTCCAGCGACATCTTTTAATGCTTAAACTGAAGATACAAGAGTCAGATCAAGAACAGTTTTTAAACAAAGAGAAAGGTGAAGAATATACAGTCAAAGATCAGGACTTTTATAAAAGAAATGAGCACAGAACGGACAAAGAAGAGAGATAAATAGAGAAAAGAAAAACAAACTTGTTATGAGGAAGAGAGCGAGAAGCAACGTATGCAAATAAGGTGTATAAGATGAGGATGAGACAAGACTGGTCGGGAAAAACAGTTCTGATGGTGGTTTTGGTATGTAATGAAGTGTGGTTCCTAGGAAAAAGGTGGGCTATGGATTTATGGCAAGAAAGAGATGGAGAGTGGGGATTGGGACATAGTGGAACTAGGTAGAAGTCATCGCCTCATCGATCTCTCAAGTTTTCAGCTAACCATCATTTCTTTATCAAATGCTTTGGAATGTTTAGGGATGAGTACTGAGCACTGACCAGAATACAACACGGTTGGGATGAGTCAAAGCTCGTTTATTTTAGGGTTAATTGCAAAAATAAAATTCCAAAATTTGTTTCTGAAATTCAAAAAGTGATAATAAATTAATTAAACTTTAATTATTTTTAATTCTAGCTTAACATAAAAAAATGATAATAAAATCAAACTTTCAATTTTTTCCAATTCTAACTTAACGTTAGTGTCTTTATTAAATTTGTTGACTTGACTTGCCATGTGTTCCAGAAACCCTAACTATTAATACACGTCAGCCAAAATTAACACAACAAACTTAATCACATAATCAAAACGATTTCGTTGCTTAAAAATGACCTAAGTCAGATTACTCAATCCCGACAACCTCACGTTTTAATTTCAGCTTTTCCTTTTTTTTTAGTTTGTTCTCTCGATGCCTTCATCCGAGAACGAATTAAAAATGAGAAATTTGCTAGTACAGTACGTTGTGATGTGAGAGTAATTTGAGGAGTCAGAAGAACAAACAAAAAATAAAGAGCTAACAGATAACGAAAGGCTAAGGCTACGTGAACTGATTTAGGGATTCTACTTTTAACAACAGCTCTATTTCGTTAATCTTCATTTATTGTGTTAATTTTAGCTGACATATATTAATAGTTAGAATTTTTGGAACAAGTGACAAATCATATCAACAAACTTAACGTATATATTAACATCGAGTTAGAATTGAAAAAATTTGTAAGTTTGAATATTTTTATTGTCATGTTTTAAATTTTGGGCTATAATTGTAAAATTGGACAAAGTTTGAGATTTTATTTTATTATACTTAGTTTAAATATACTTGAAGTTTTAAGATTTGATTTTTTATTTCACTTAATATGTATAAAAATAACTTCTTCCATTAATTTTTTATTTAAAATAATGAATTATCAAAAAAATAATTTTTAATATAATATCATTTTAAAATTATGAATGAAAAAAGATTAATTAAATATAGTAAAGAAAGTTATTTACTAATTAAATAATATTACATAAAAATAAGTGATATTTTTTAAAAATTGATTGAAATAAAAAGGTAAAACACATTCCTTCGAGGGATTCACAAACTGACGTAGTAACAGAGTGAAGCAGAAAACCCTACACTTAATCCTGCACCACATTCTCTAGCCCGGTAAGGTAGACTGGTTGCGGGCCAGGCAGTGGTGCAACCTCCTCTACTTTACAAGTCCTCTATGGGCCTTGCGTAAGGCTATTCTAGGCCTAGTCATCAACAACCATAGGAGGTCAATTTGCCATTCCCCTCTTGCTTTAAAGAATGTGTTGGTGGCACTGGCCCCTCATCTTGGTCCCTCGGGTCTCATGTTTTTAGCTCTCTTTTGTCTAGGAAGTTTCTCTCTAGTAATGAGGAGAAATCTCCACCACTCTACGAAGCATATCAATTAGGAACCATGTTAGACTTACGTTTTATCCTTTTAATTCTCGTTACTCTATGCCTTTTGATATTGTACATGCGAATTTATATACATCTCATATTCGTAGTGTCACTATAATTAAGTATTTTATTTTCTTTTGAATGATTTTACTTAGAGTGTTTAAATAACTATGAGACAACAAAAGTAGCAATATAAATAAAAAAATTGATAATTAATTTTCAAGAAGTAATAAAAGTAAAAAAAATAACTATATTAAGTTTGTCCCTTTGATGAATAGCAATAAGCATTCCAAAATTATAAGAAGCCTCTTTAGAAAAGACATCACTATTTATAAGCTTAGGAAATCTTTTGTTATCTCATAGACAACAATAATTGTAATAGTTAATTGTATTATCCTATTAACTTCGTTTTTCTTTGCAAAATTTCGTCTAAAATAGATATTAGGATTTAAAAATTTCATAGCTGCAAACAACAAAGAGTAAAATTGTCTTTCTCACCTCTCATTGATGACTGTAAGATAAAAATGTGTGCAAAAAAGACCTATTTTTTATATTAAACTTAATTGCTTTCTTTGCCTCTCTCTAACATCATAAAAATAATTTTTTGTTATCTTCTCGTCACTATCAGCCAGATTAAGTACAATTACTAACGGCTCACAAATTTAGATGACAAATTAACATCGAAACCAAAATTTCTGATCTTTACGTATAATTTTAGAAACTTTCAATCCAGCATTAAACCTAACATGCTGAAATATAATTCACTTATCACTTGCAAACATTCATGTCAACTCTTTTTTCTTAGAATAAAATACTAAAGTGATAAAATATTAGTTGCAAATCTTGCAATAGCATGATAACATAAATTTTTACTATTGATGAATTATATATAATGTAGCGTCCCAAATTAGGGGTTAAAATATTAACGACATTTAGTACAAATTATGTTTGTTCTTTGCTTATTAACTATTTTTTAAGCATAAGTATTTTGGCATACATTCATGGCATTTTCCAGATAAATTGGTTTAATGAAACTTTGGATTGATTCGGACTGTATTAATATAATTTGAGTAATTTTTGTATACTTCAAATATTTTTAGAAATTCATGGTGAATTAATTTTGAGTTGACAATTTATTTTCCGAGTCATTATTTTATGACGAAATTTTGGTGAATTTTTGGAAGTTGTCTGGAAATTTTGGGTAATTGTTTATCATAAGAATTCATAACAATGTTTTTGGTTATTTATTACTATTTATATCGCATCCAAACCTACACGCAACGATTTATAGTTATTTTCTCACCGAATGAAGCCATTCACTCACCAACACCTGCTTTAATCGCACTATTGGAGTTTTCTTTGGAAAGCTGGTAAGTAGCTGATAGTTTATCATACGCGAATTACATCTTTGTTTTTGTTTTTGTTACTGATCATACTGGATTGCGGGAGACAATGTTAGTGTTAGCTAGGTTAGGTAGAAAGGGGGAAGAAAATTTTTAGATTTATCATGTTTGAAGATTAGGATAATTCTGATA
>JANZLC010000201.1:4938507-4949163 GCA_026413385.1 Erythroxylum gracilipes
AGCTTTAAAACTTAACAACTTAAGTAAACTTCCAAATTTGCCCTTAAAGCCTTCTAACACTTTAATTTCTAACACTTCAATTTTAATAAATCCAATAAACTTATGCCACATGATCTTAATCCATTTAACATGTTAATTACTCACATTAACATGCTAATTAAGTCCTCAAAAATCATAAATTAAATCAGTCTCCAAAATTTAATAAATCATATTTTGCTTAGGATATTTTTCAAATCATCAAATTGAAGGAATTTGTTAAAACTTCCTTCTAGAGAAATGTTCCTCATTGCATTACAATTCTAACGACACCAAAAACACTCAATTTGGATCAGAAATGAAGAAGTTATGGCCAAAAACATGTTCAGTTCTTACTAATCCAAGACTAAAACCATCACCAAATTTCGACTCAGAAATTGAAAATCTTAGGGGCTCAATTGAAATTCAATTCCTTTATATGACTTGTAGCCCCATGTCTCTATTTTATTTTTCCTCAAGAATCAATTCAATCGGATCTCCACAGACGAAGAATTTCTCAAAAGACTGAACCATGTTCAGAAAATCATCCAACTTAAACACTTTAACCAAATCTTCTCTCTTTGATTCAATCAATCATCCTCAATTTAATCTAAAAAAAATCATAATTCATCATGGACAGATAGAGGAAAGTTTTAGGAATCCAACGCTTCAAAAATCGGATCAATCGGATGTTGGACGAAAAAGATATAAACAAAAGAATGGAAAAGAAAATTTAAATAAATAACAAAATTTAAAAATCACACAGCAGCCGGCTCGCGGTTGCGACCGCGATCGCGAGCCGAGGAGAAAAGAAGTCAGCTTGCGAGAAAAAGGCCGGCTCGTGATCACTAGCCGAGAAGAACTGCAGACTCACAGTCGCTACGGCTCGCGAGTATGAGCCTCGGAGGAAAAAGGCCATTTCGCGATCGCGAAGCCGAGGTCAAAAGGGTCAGCTCGCGACCACCGACTTCAATTTTTCTTTTTCTCTTTTCTTTTAAAACCATAGAACTTTAAAAATTCATAACCCTTGATCCCAAACTCTAAATTTGACAAATTTGGTATCAAAAGAAATCTCAAAGGAAGCTCTACAACTTCCATGTAGGACTTAAAAATAAAATCCTTTTCTAAAGGGGTCAAAAACCCACTCCAAGTTTCTGTCCAAAAACATGTCACCCTAAATAATCACATATCTTCTAAAATTTCTATCTTTCAACTCCAAGGTCCAAACATGTCGTATTATATATCAATGTAAAGATCAAAACATAATCTAAAACTTTCATGAAGCACTTAAAGGCAATTTCAATGTCTAGCTAAGTCAATTTTGCAATCAAAGATTCTGCCAGAAAATTGGTCATCCTATACCACATCCAAACTTCAAAATTTCATATCTTCCAATTCTCACATCCATAAATAACATATTATACATCATTTAAAAGCTATTCAAATTCTCTATAACTTTCATGTAGACCATTTACTTCAATTTAAACTATATCAGTCCAGCGATTGGCCTCAAAGCATATCACACGCAAACTTACCCTATGAATATTTTCCAAACACAAAGCAAAATACACTTAACTTCAAAAAATCATAACTTTCGATCCCGATATCAAAACTGTCATACTTTATGGCAACAGAAAGCTTTCAACAGAAGCTATAATTCTCATGAAGATAATTTTCTTAAATTCTACCTAAATCAAAAAGTCAACTCTCTACTCCAAAAAGTCAAACTTTCTAAATTCTTCAAAATTTAACACTTTCACTAATCATTTCTTGCTTTTCAACTTCCATTCCAATTAACTCATTCACTTTACTCTCATAACCCATACAAATCTACTCAAATATCAAAGACATCAAAACTAATAAATTCTTTTCTCATTTTCATCTAAAACACAATGCATATCCAAAAACACTCATTTAAGTTCATTTAATATTTCTAAATTCCACTTAAAGATCGGGGTCCAACAATAATAATAATAATAATAATACATATTATTATTATTATTATTAAATACAAAATTTATAATAACAACAATAATAATAACAATAATAAATACAAAATTAATAATAATAATAATCATCATCATCATCATATTCATAATCATAATAATAATCATAATAAATACAATAATAATAATAATAATAATAATAATAATAAATAAATAAATAATAATGATAATAGGGTTTAGTGCAAAGCAGATACAAAAGCTTGCATTTTGGTATTTATAGTGGTACTAAGCCAACGGTGTTGGCCCCTCTATGCATGGCTCTATGATTTTCGGAAACAGGGACAAAAGTTTTTGTCCTTCGATTTTCGGAGGAACAAAAACTTTTTTTTCTGTCATCCGAAGACAGAGGACAAAACTCTGGAGATAGCAACAGAACATAGGGAAGGGACAGGATTTTTATGATTTGTCTTCTATCCCCACTAAAGAGGACAGTAACCATACACTGCGCAAGTGTTAAAAATAATGACTACACCTTCTGCTTTCATTTATACTTCTTATGTTTTGTGGACATGCCACTGCCAAGTTTTTTTTCCTTTTTTTAATTCCAATTATATCTTCAATATGGTTTTAACTCCTTACTGGATTGATTTGCTTTTCTCTTTTTTTTTTTCTCCTAAATATGATGGCTTTACAGAGCAGGACGTTTGTATAGAAGGACGTTTCCACTTATTTCAGGTAACTGAAAATGAGTACTATGATAGATTATTATCTCTTGCTTTCAAAACATGCTTTTATTTGTTATTTTTCTACTTTTGTAGTAAATTCGGTCATGATCAAGATGTTAGGATCCCATGCCACTAGAAGAGAATGTTTGGAATTGTCACTTTTGTCTTTGCGGAGATAGTCAAGCAAATATTAGTGAAGGGGAATCCTCATTTTATTTGCGGGGCTCGTGTTTCTAGTGAAACCATGCCGTGAAAAGTCAAGACTTGTTGACAGGTAAAATTTTTCTGTTTGTGGAAAGATGTTGTCACATGATTTCTTACTAGAACTTGGTAGATCCTAGCTGTGTTGGTTAAACATCTTATCTTTAGGTTTGAATTGTTGTTGTTGCAAGATATATTGTTTGACCGAAATGTTTGGATTTTACTGCTCTTCTGTTGTTCTTTTAAACACAAGACCGAATCTGTTATTCTTTCAAACACAAGAATTGATAAAGATATTGTTATTTTGCAGGTATGTAATGTGCAGAAAGTAAAGAAGACAAGTTTTACTTGGTTCGATAGTGTATCACTTTTGACATCCAAGATTCTCACATTCAGTGGTGAATTTTTCACCAATTTGAAGTAGGAAAAGAAGAAAACCGATACAGAGATGAGTGTATGTTCTACACTTGCAAAGAGCTTTTCCCAAAACTCTCCTAGTACTCACAGGTGTACTCTAACACTCTTTGAACTTTTTCTCACTCTCTTTTTCACTCTCAAAGATTGAATACAATGAAGATGATAAATTGAAGTTTCTGTAAAATGTGTGTTATACTTTGTCTGATGCTTCTGCTTCCTTTTTATAGCTGAAAAAGAAGAAGATGGCTTTCGGACGTCTATTGCTTGAATCAGACAGCCTCCATGTGCCTTCCACGTAAGCCTTTAATAAAACTTCCTATGCTATGCATTTTGCATCTGCTTCAGTTGTAAGTCACACGACAGTGTTTTGAGTTTTATGTTTTTGACTTGTATAGTGTACGACTACGTTTTGGGTTAATGCTTAAGACATGATTTTTGTCTTGTGTTCTCACGTGTTAGTCACTTAGGTTTCTGTCTTCAGCTGAGAATGCTTTTCCGTCTTCTCTCTTCGACACTTCAGACACCATCACAAACTCACTTCTATATTCAATTTTTCTTATATTTCTGTCAAATCTGAGTGAAGATTGCTGGAGTATTAGTGATTTTCATTACACGAAATAATGCAAATATTCTGAAGTCATCACCCAAACATGCATAGACTCTTATCACTGCACATTATTTGGATTCTGTCTTTAGTGTGGCATTACCATCTTTCCAGAGGTCATATTGAAGGGACCAAGGATCTTTTTTGAAATTGTTTTCCGTCTACAAAAGTTACTCTCTTATGGTTTACCTGGTGGAAGTGATAAGTTGCGATATTGTTTCACCTTGAATCAGTTACTCCTTGTTCTCTGAGGCATTGTTTGATACCTTTTTTTAGTTAGAATCATCAAACGTTAATAAGACGTGGCATCATCTGTGTTAGACCCTGAACTTTCGGTGGAAATTAGAAATATTAAAATGATTTAAATGAGTGTTTGGCTCAATGGTGAGAGGCGTCCACTTAAGTGAAACAAAACCTTGAGGTCTTGGGTTCGAGTGCCAGAAAATCCCTAAGGCCAAGGAGGACAATACTGATTAAGGTTGGGTGTCGTGGTATAACCCACAAACACATGCCGGGGTATAACCCCCAAATACCGAAAGGTGGGGTATGGGGCCCAACAATCTGGCTCGTGTTCTTTTTATCAACTAACCTTGATGCTTGCTTTATATAGTTATCCAACTTTTAGACAATTGAACACTGAGTGCTACTGTTGCATTTTTTTAATTTTTTTCCCATTTATACAAGTGATCAAGGGGATTTTTCAGTGAAAATGAAATCTTTAAAGCGAATAGTATAAGTTTGTTTTTTATTTATGAATGTTAGTGCCATCTCCTTTGTATTAGAAGTCTGCATTAGCAATATCTTGGTCAGAATGTTGGTTCCATCTTTTATGCATTTAGAAGTTTGGATTAGCAACATCTTGGTCACACCAAAGCAAAAGATTACACAGTTGTTGCTGCATTAAAGTTTCTCATATGTTTTAGAAGGAATCTATGTTAGATACTAGATTTTATTATTCAGTAACTTTTTTTCTTGAGTAGGAAATATTCAGAAAATTTGCAACCCCAAATTCAGTATAGCTCTCACTATACAGATGGAGATTCCGAGATTCACTCAATCTCAGGTGAGTAACAAGTAAATTCTTCTTCACAGCTTCTTTTACACCGTACAGCATCCAAGGACTCAATCTTCCAGTAAGAGTGAAGACATTTGCATGACCACTCACCTCAACCTAACGTGTAATTTTACTTTGCTGAAAGAAGCTTTTGTTAAGATAATTATTTAACTCGATGTTCCTTCAGTAGACTAGGATTCTAACTGTAATTGATTTGACGGAACATCAGTGCCTGTAATATGAGATTTAATGAATGTGAGTTAAGATTTAATGAATGAAATATGAGATAGATTTAGTTTCATTAAATGAAGTTTGACAGTAGTTAAGATAAATATGGATTTGTTGCAGTCTTTACTATGTCAATCGAAGTATATTATAGGTGTTTGCAGAAAGTTGCATTAATTTCGTGGAGGTTGTAGCTACTTTTGTATTTATTGTATTTAACTTCATTTATAACTCCATTAATTACTCACAACTGCCCCCACTGTCTCTTTTCACCTTTAAAATGGAAAAGCTCAACACAATCTTACATTACAACATACTTATACGCAAAATTCTTGTATATTTCATTGATATGTAGAGTAAAGAACGTTACAACAGTTCGTCGATCAGATTTCGACCAGTGACGTCTTCTTTAGTAAGTTGATTCTATCTCTTCTTCCCTGAACACTTATTAGTTACCATTGTTAGTTGTTCTCCTTCATTATCATTAATTGCTCCCTGCCAATAGTTTTCATCAGGTTGTGTGACTTATGTTATTTGGTATGTTGTAGAAATAGAATGAATGAAGATGAACAAATTGAGCCGGAGAATTGTGATTCTGATAGTAGCTACAGGAGATTGAAAGAAGAAATAAAAAGCAAAGAAGAAAAAGTGCTTATGTGTTGTTTTAATAGTTTTATAGTATCTGTAATCATAACCATTGTGTTTTAATAGTTTTGATATTCCTATTTATATAGAGATTAGTCTTCCAAATATTCATATTGTCAAACAAAATGCATGAATATTTTGTTTTATTTGACAAACACTCATGTTTATGAAATGTTGTATCAAACTTCTCTAAAAATTTCTTATTCACAGTAAATATGCAATCCTAAAAGGTGTTATTGTTTTATTCTTCGAATCTTGTTAAGATAGTGTGGTAATCATGCATTAAAACTTGATTATTTAATATTTACAAATTTATATTTATCTTTTTCTAATATTATTTAATTATTTAATAGTTCTTTGGTTAACAAAAGAAGTAGAATTTTCTTAAATTATTATATATAAACAAACAATAATTTAATAGAAAAATATTTTTATAATATAATATTTTAAATAAAAACATATTAAAATAAAATTTTATATAATTTTTGAATAATATTCACAAGTCAATTATATTACTCATTTTAAATTAAGAGATCAAATAATTTTAAATTAAGTAATTAATAAAAATATATCGATGATAAAAATTATTTATATATTTATTTTGTTAGAATGTTCTAATTGTAACCAATTAAAGTAACTCACTAGTGAAACCAATTGCAAATTGATTAACTAGTATATAATCTTCTCTCATCTTGTATGATTAGATAACATCATCCTAAAAAAGAAACAAAGGAAAAAGTCAAGAGGAGAATGATATAGGTAGGGTTTGTTGGCCAAAAGAAACACTTATTATCTTTTATGACATTTGTAACCAATATATTCAAAGGAGTAAGGGAAAACGCGGTGGAGTTATTTGTTAAAAGATACCACAGAAGAAGGTATAGGAAGAGTTTCACAAAGCGACCAACTTACAATGGGATAAAACTAAGCTTAAAAATAAGTTTGAGTGGATGAGAACTAGATAAAGTCTTTAGAAATAGTTGAAAATGAAAGAAACAAGTTTAGGATAGGACTATGGAAAAGGAACGATTGCTGCTAGTGAGGAGTGGCGAACTTTGAAGATTAAGGTTAGCTCATTTTAAGTTATTTTCCTTTACTTTAATGCTAAATAGTTAGTTAAATATAAGTTAATTATTTTTTTTAGGAGAACAACAATTTAAAAACATTAAAAGAGGAAGGGCATGAACCTGGGCTTGAATGTAAGTGGGATCAACTTTTTGGATGCTTGGCCCGTTGAGAGATTACATTTTATCCTGTGGCTGACCCTCCACAAGAATAATGAGAAGTTGAGGGAGTATATGTTCCTTCTCCACCTGATAATTATAATGCTCATCATCAATTGTCAGGCTATCATGATTATGAGAATATAAATGAGAGTAGTAGTCTAAACAATTATCATGTGACTGGTTATTAGAAAAAGGTGTAGAGAGAAACTACCTTGACCCCTGCATCTACTCCTGTTGCTACCCCTCAAGCTTCACAAGATGAAGGGAGTGAGAGAAGAAGATGCAAAAGGGTTTTGGAGAATGATAGTTCACAAAGCAACAAAAGTGCAAGAACTGATTCCACTAAAACGGTAGGAAGATCTACAACAATGTATGAGAGGCTTAACGATATGATGCAATTGATTTAAGAGAGACAAAGTGCAACAATAGAGATGAATACTTCTATTACGAAAATTTTGAACTCGATAAATATTGGTTTATCATAGAGATGAATACTTCTATTATAAATATTTTGAACTAGACATATAAGTGTTATGTTTATTTAGAATATAATTTTACTTGTTGATTTGTAGGTATGGAGATAATATTATGCACATTATGCAACTTCTAAAAATTAAGCAATTTTTGGACAATAAGATGGAGTTTTGAGATTCGGTGGCTTATGTAGTGAGTTACATGGGTGTGTATTTTTAACCACAAATACAAGAAACCATGCATGACTTCCTATCAAACAGGAGAACTATGGATGAATGAATTATTGAATAGTTACGAAAAACTGTGTTTTAATATATTTAGGATGAATCAAAATACATTTCGTCAATTATGTATAGTTTTGGAAAACAATTATAGTTTGAGACCTTTAAATAGGATGTCTATTTTGGAGAAAGTCGGTTTATTTGTGTATGTCCTAAGTAAAGGTTCCCCTAATAAAGGTACCTAAGACCGCTTTCAACATTCAGGTGAAACTGTGAGTAGAGTTTTTAAAGAAGTTTTGAGTTTCATAGATGGATTTCAAGGGATATACTCGTACTAAAAGATCTCAAATTCAAGGAGATTCCACAACAAATTGCCAATGATGCTAGATATATGTCACATATGAAGGTAATTGAATATGTTCTTACTCCCCCTTCATTATATTTTTCATTGAAAATTGTTGTTTTATCATTTTATGATCATTGTTTTATATTAGGATTGCATTAAAGCTATTGATGGTACACATATAACGATAGTTATTACAAAGAGGATCAAATGAGATATAGAGGATGGAAAGGAATAACGACTACAAATATATTGGCAATATGTGACTTTGACTTACTATTTATGTATGTTTTAGCAGGTTGGGAGGGGTCAGCACATGATTCTCATATTTTCCTTGATACAATTGGTAATCTGAGACTTAAATTTCCAAAACCACCAATAGGTAATTTTAAGATTTGTAGGATTTGCTATTCATGATCTAGACTTTTTATGATATCATCTATACTAATTATATTTCCTTTATGAACACTCAGGTAAATATTACTTGGTTGATAAAGGCTATCCAAAAAGAGAAGGGTACTTGACACCTTACCCAAAGATAAGGTATCATTAATTGGAGTTTCGTGGTGCAAATCCAAGAAGATCTTGAGAAGTTTTTAATTGAGCTTATTCATTTTTTAGAAGTTGTATTGAGAGGACTTTCAGTATTCTTTAGGTTCGATGGAAGATATTGGAGAAAATGTCTAAGTATTCATTGATAGATTAAAATAGAATAATTTGTGCAACTTTTGCGTTGCATAACCATATTAAAATAAGTGCAATTGGCAACCCGACTAACATTATCAATCAAGATCCTGAATTTATACCTACAGATGTATTTCAAGATGCTGAAGTTAACTCTAAGCAAGAAGGAGTTGAAAAACAGAGAACTCGGGAGATGACAACTATTCGTGATGATATTATTTCTAGTTTAATGGCAATTAGATGTCATTCTTAAATTATTATAGATCTTTGCTTTAAATGACGATGTTCATTTCTTTTGCTCTAATTGAATTGTGTTGTTAAACTTCATTTGGATTGTTATATTTTATGTTTGGATATATGATGATGATGATGATGATGATGATGATGATGATGATGATGATAATGATTATTATTATTATTAAAATTATAAACTTAATTTTTATAAAATTAAATATCTAAATTCTTATAAGAATATTCAACGAAATACTAAGAAATATAATATTCATACCCTTATAATTTTTTTAAAAAACATGTCTTAATAAATCATTTTACACATCAACAACTAATACTATACAACTAATTTTGCCAAACATCTGTAATAAACAACTAATGTTATTCATTGATCAAATCGGCTGATAAAATCAGCTATCAACTAACCACTGATAAATCAGCTAACAGCTAATACAATCTGTTGTTTGCCAAACAAGACCTAAATTAACAATTGATGTTATGTATTGGTTAAATCAACTGGTATAATCCGTTGTTAACTAATTGCTGATAGAATCATATAACAGATAATACAATCCGTTGATTGCTAAACAAGTTGATGTTTCAAGTACCTTCGTATTTCAATATGAAACAAAATATAAGGCCTATATCTTAGAACTTCAACTTTTATCAAAAACTCAATTAATATGTTAATATTAAATAAATTATATCTATTTTAATTAAATAAAAGAAAGTGTGTTTGTATATAATTCAGATTAAAAATGTTGAATAATAATAACTCATTTAATAAAAATAAAACTTAAGATATCAATTAAAATTTTATTAATAAAATGAAGAAATAAATTAAATATTTATTCTCCATTTAATAATAAATATATAGAGGAATTTCATAGGAGTAACGTTACGGTTGCGAAAACGAAGCTTAGGCCTTTTCTCCTTATCCTCAAGAATGGCTCTATTTGGCAGAGCTTGTTCTTCCTATTAAAAGTGAACATACATTAATAAGTATTAATTAATTTAAAAATGTATAATTTATCAATTATTATTATTATTATTAAATTTAAAAATATATAATTAATTAATTAATATTATTATTATTCTCGTTGTTATTGTTGTTGTTATTATTATTATTTAACATATACTTAAAAATAAATATAAATTTGAACGATATTTTGAACAAGTTCTCCCCTTTTCGTAAACCAATTGGACAAAACATTATGGCCATTACACATTCATATGGTAATCTTCTTGAATTTCAAAGTGAGTAACATGATGGAATTGACAGTATCCACAGAGGAAGCAACCCAGGATAAAAAATACACGTATAGGCAAACCAATCATAAGAATCGAAACAAGACAAACCTGTTGGAGCACGGAATCGCTAACTGATCTTCTTTCCATAAAAACTTCTTTCCTCAAAGCCTCTTATCCTTACAGTTTTCTGTCGTGTAACCTTAATAGTTTCTATAACCCTTGTTTCTGGGTGGGCAGAGAGAATGTATCATGTGTTTCAGAGAGTTTTTGTTTTCTCTTTATGTTTTCCAATAGATACCTGTTCGATAGGAAGAAAGGCACACACACACACACACACACACACACACACACACACACACACACACACACACACACACACACACACACACACACA
>JANZLC010000201.1:4958663-4973743 GCA_026413385.1 Erythroxylum gracilipes
TGCGAACTTTCTTGGCCGCATGGCCACCAGCAGTCACAGGAACAGTAGGCATGGAGACAGTAGTCACAGGAACAGCCGCACGGCCTGGGTGAGAGCAGCGTCTACGTCCTCCGTCTCCAGGCAGAAAGCGATTTCGGCGCCGCCACTCTTCACTCTCAGTGATTGAACCTTGTACTTTCTGTTTTTCGTGCGTAGATCGGAGTTGCGTGAAAACGCAAATCTCAGATCTACTCGGTCACAAAACGCAGATCTCAGATCTAGTCTTCTATAGGGAGTAACGAGTGAAGAACACTAGTGGATCTTGAACAAAAACGTTAAAAACCCAGGTTTGGAATGAGTCTCTAACAACCCTTTGCAAATGAATTAAAGTTCGGTAGACTAACACCATTTTGGAGAGCTGGAACTCATTAAGGTGTATACACTCAACTCATGACTAATGCTTTAAAAATCGGATAAGTTAAATCGGTTAGACAAGAAATTTAAGGTTTAAAAGATTAAACCGGTATTAAATTATCGTAAAATCGGTTAAAGATTAAATAAAATTAAAGAACTTGAAATAAGATTGAAAGAAATTGTCCTTACTATTATTAAGTTTAATTAAAGAAAAGATTGTTAAATAAAAATTAATTAATTAATTATAATTTATAAAAATTTATTAATTTACTAAAATTAACCGATTAATTAATAAATTGAATGAATTTTAACAACAAGAATTATTGAAATAAATCAAACCAAAAAATTAGACAATTAAATGTTTTTACGGTTGAATCCGCTGAACTGATTTACTTTTTAATCTTTGCTTATTACTTTAATATGTTATAAATAGTGAATATTTTATTATTAGTAAATTATTAACGAAATTAACGTTTTAAAATAGATTGATAAAATTTTAAAAAGTTGATTATTTAATTAAAAATTAAAAATTTTAAGATTAATTATTCCTTCTAGAGTTCTAGTACCTTAAAAAAGTAAAAAAAACTTCAAAAGTCTATACAAATTGGTTGGTTGGACCGCCACTTAAACGGAGCTTCGATCATATCCAAGTGTTGACAAAACATACTTTTCCCTTCCCGTTTGAAATCTACTGCCCTTCATCATCAAAAGTCTTGCGTATGTGTTCTCGTCAGTTTAAAGCCGAATCTATGCAAAGATCTGCTGATCCCAAATAGTTTCCGCGGTTGACCAAAAATGCCAATACAAGCCGTATTCTAAGTTATGTGTGTGACTTTAAATCGCTAACTGGTTCTTAATTGATTGTTTGTGTTGTATCGATATGAGAAAACTGCAAAAGTAAGACAGTAATCCTAAGTATCCTCCATTGTTTTAGCTTCATACATGTAACACCAGATATGATGATTATGCAGTGGTACATGTGTATTCCATTCAAAACCAAGCATTGGCAAGTACAGAACAGGGCGAGATTGTAGTAAATTCACTAGTCTCTCGTTCAAGAAGAACTCATTCATCCATTTTGGATCCTATACACACAACATATACATGATTCTCCTTCCGCCGCTTCCATGGAAACCAAAGTTGACGTAATTTGTTTTTATCAATCTTTATATGATCATCGTGTATTTATCATTCAGTCAAGTCTGTGAAACAGATGGAAACATCATCTGCATCAATCCTCCTGTCTTTTCGAAGGATTCCTCCAAAACCCAGTCCCATTATAGAATCGGTCCCACATTTCCTGCTCCCAATCAACGGCCACAATTTCCTGATCAGGACGATGATCACCGTCTTTCTCGCTCTCGGCAACCCCTGACCTTGGAATCTCCCCCACCAATTTATCTCTGGACCGACGACCACTAAACGTTGGCCCCTGGCGCCTCTTCCTTTTCCTTGAACGATGCCGTCTCACGGCTTTTCGACATAGACAAGCGGGCATCTTATAAACAGCCAGAACCACCAAGTTCATTACTGTGAACGGGCAGCAACAACACACCGCCGCACACTCCGCTGCCGTCCCTCCAACCACCTCTCCAAACCCGTTCCGTGACTTCTTCTCCACTGTCGCCGTTCCGCCATCCACCTCTCCAAACCCGTTCCGTGACTTCTTCTCCACCGCTTTCACCTTCTTGCCCTCCGCGACTTGGTGTCCCATGTTGAGTTTTTTTAAAAAAAACTTTGCACGTGAAACACAGAAAGTTTTTGAGGAATTCAGAGATGGGGTGGTCTGATTCTCGGCGGGTATCACGTATTTGTAGAAAAGACAAAACTTTTACAACGGGAAATGGGTTGTCTTGATCAGGCGTTTGGGTGCGAAGGGCAGTTGCTTATTAGGCTTTCTGGTGAAGGGGAACGGCGGCTGAGAGAGAGAGGGAGCGATTAGAAGGAGAAGACAGATCAAAACAGGATTTTAAGATTCACATGTATCGGTAGATAACAACAAACAACTCCAACTTCAAACGACGTCCGGTTCCCGAAAACCGGAGTTCAGGTGTGCTTCTAGATTATACTATAATAATTAAAAAAAACACATTCTTAATTTGTTATGGTGAGAACATAAGAAAAAAACTATGTGGTGTTTATGTTTATCCGATATATGTGTACTACATGTGTTTGGTATATTTTTGACCAAATGAAAGGAACAGACAGATTTCTAGAGGGAACTGCAGCTGTAAGTGGTTGAAGTTTGGTTTGTGGTTTTGGGCTTATTATGGAAACACAAGATCTAGATTCGAAGGGTTAGGGAGGATTTTCTTTTTTTTTTGATCTTTTATCAGTTATCCACCGGCGGATCTAGTGATTAATTCCTTTGCTAGTTTGTAGGTACTTCATAGGATGGGACAACTGGCCCAAAAATTTAAGGCTGTTCTATACTTAAAGTCAATAATCTTTATTTTTTGACCGATTAGGAATAAGATTTCGTATTGGTAAGATCGCATATTGTTAGACTTTTTTTAATTTTGTTGAATTATTGTTGATGTTGTCATGTCTGGACCAGAATTTTGGAGCAATAAATTTTATGAATATTGTTGTAGAAATTTAATTTTGAGATGAACTATTTTGTTATGTTATTATCATCGTTTCTTTGTTATTATTGTTAAATTTAGCATATGCTAAACATATATTAAATTGGGGTTAGAGTATTCTGTTTCAGTTAGGATATTTTAACCCTGTGATACTTAATTTAGTTTATTTATTTGTATAAACTTTACATAAATGTGCGGATGAGATTTAATAAAACATGATAGGAATTGGTTAATCGGAAGAAAGAATTTGATCCTATTAAATTGGTCCTTACACTAGTTATAGTTTTTCTTAGCAAAGACGTATAAACTTAGTAAAAATTTGGACACGAAATTTTGAAATATTTAATTGTATGTAGAGCTACTTCTACTTAACAGAGAGACTACTTCATGCAAGTACCGAAATTCTATTTATTTTAACAATTATTTTAAATTCTTCTGACGTGTGAGAAACGTTTATGTTGAAGCCATCTACACGTTCATTGGGTGTGCTTCTAGAAGTTTGATTAATAAATTCAGAAAAGAAAATTTATTACAACTCCACACAAACTGTAGCCTTTGATTGAAGAGTGGAAGAAAATTCAGTGCCCTAAAATTCCGGCTAAATAAAGAAACTGAGATGTCAAGACCTGAGTTGACTTTTGACTAAAATGCCATTCACATTTAATTAACTTAATTTCTGTGACAACGAGTGGAAATAATGATGCCATGTCACCGTTGAACTTGACTTCAGTGAACCCCATCCTAATCAAATAATTATGTGTTAGGTAACATATAAATTTATTAATAAATATGTTGACTTTTATCTTCATAAATAAAGACCAAATTAATATGAATTATTAATATTTTAAAATCGATCACAACTTAAACTGAGAAAATAAAAAAAACATTTAAAACTTTAACTGTATTAGAGAGTTACAAAATTAGCTAAAAATTAAATAATTTTGAAGTATAATTAAAAAACAAAATTTACTCCTAGAAGAAGTTAACGTTTAAATAAAAAATATTTTGTTTATCTTTTATTTTTACAAATCGATTAATTCATAACTAATTAATTAATATATGAAAGACAATTTCACCTTTATTAAATAAACAACCAAAAGAATAGAGGGGGAACATTTTTGGAGTAAAAAAAATATCACGGAAATGGGCTCCCACACCTGATTGTTGCTTACTCGCATCATACAGTACAAATTAGTAGGCATCAGCACAGGATTCCCTTTCCAGGATCCCTTCTCAAAACTCTAGGAGATCTAATCAAGAATCAAACAACTAAGAATGAATGTTGGCTTACAAAGAAAAAGATGGATATCATCTTTACACCCATTGGATATAACTACTGCAACAACTGCATCAATTCTCTCCAAGCATTTGCGCAAAAGGGAGAATTTTTGCATTCCTTTAATCCTGCTTGCAGGATTCCTTTCAGTCCACTGCTTTTGTGATTCCGATGATCAAGTTAAAGATTAGGTCTCAATAACATCAGCTTGCTAAAGTTTATACTTGCACCTTGTGTCACAAAAAGTGAAAGGCCATGTTTTTCATGGTCTACCTCCCAATGTAGCCTAGCCAGTGAAGGATTATCGCCAATATGAGCATGCATATCGCCATAATCATACCGCTTCTACCGAGTAACCAGTTCTTTGCCTTCTTTGCACCTTCAACTCCTCTTTGAATCCTATCAGCCCATCGCATCTGCAATCATTCAAGGTATCAAATTCGTCCATCAGTAATCATATTTTTTGTTATTCATGATGAGAAGAAAATGTTTGAAAAACAAGGATTACTCCAATGGTCATGCTGAGAAACCTGAATCTCCATAAACTTTTACACAAACAACTATGACAACATGAAATATCAATGTTTTCCAAAAACAAATCAAACAACCTGCAGATTTAGTAACATCTAAGCATCACTTAGTAAAGTATCGATGTGGCCATGGGTGGAAAATGTGATACATGATTTAAAACATCAATGCCGTGTCATCACATATCTATTATGTCATAATACAACTAACAGGGATAAGTCAACAACACTCATTTACCAATCCTTGAAAGGTTTAGAAGTTATCTGATAACCAAATAGAAGTCCTATAACTCAGATATAAAATGTTTCAAATAATTATGACTTACTAAAATCCTTTTTTCCTTGACAATATATTTTCAAACATAACAATTAATTACAGAAATAATTTATTTCTATCTTTATCTTAAAAACAAGAGCTATTAATCAGTGTCATTGAGCACTTAACCTTTATTATATGCTATGGGTAGTCATCAGCTATTTTTATCCATTAAATGCAACAACTCTGACCAACTAAACTGAAAATACCAGTTTATTGATAGTCCAATCAAACTAGAGCTGTCAGGAATCACCAGCCACTTTACAACTCCACTTATATTTCATGCGATTTGAATCTAGTACTGCCAAAAAAAGCTCATAGGTTCATATATTTACCTTTAATGAAAGTTGAGACGCCTAGAAACTCTAGTTAAGATATATAAACTAATAATTATGAAGTCACTCAGAAAATAAACAGAGCATCTTTGATTAGGAACCCATTTTGCATTAAACATTTACAAACAAAATAATGAATGGATAACTCACCGCACATGTCACCATAACATTCAGTTTGGGGCTAGTTTAGGTCCGGTTAAACCCACCTTGGACAAAACTCAAACAAAATTTCAACTGGATTTCAAAATTACAGCAAAAACCAACACAAACATTACTCTGAAAAAACATGAGCAAAAAATTTTCAACCTAATAATTTCTATGACAAGAAAATTAGTTCCATGCTCCAGTGGAATCATTGTTCCCCTCCCTATCTATCACTTTTCATTCTATCTTCTATTATCACATCACTCCACAGGCTAGATCCTTATCCTTATGTTTATTGTTGGTTGAACAAATTGAAAACATCATCTTTATCAGATATCCAAACAACTTTTATTTTCAAAGCCCCATATGCATTTATGTCGGTTTTTATAATGTATAGATCAGAGCAAGGACAACATAAAAAAAGTAAAATAATATAGGTCAAGAAGGTACCATTTTATCCAAGGCCTCTGGTGATAACGATGCCATAGCTTGTTGAGCTCTAGCAGCATCCTCACGTGAAAGCTTCATTCCAAACTGTTCACTCATGTTGGCCATCATTTCTGGGCTCATGTTCTTCATCATTGATGTGAACATCTGCCAAGTATTCAACTACAGATTAGGAGATACAAAATATAATTAAAAGTGAGCCAGGTAAATAAATTCATAGCTCAGATACTCTACACTGAAATTTCTTTAAAGTCAAAAGCTAAAATGTTCCTGGTATGAAGACAAGGATACAGATCACAAATCATTCTACACATCTAAAAATTGCAATTAAATAATTGTCAAATGAAAAATTTTAACTGATCCTTTTCCCTATGCTACACCAGTATTAAACTATAAGGAATACTACTTCATTCAACCAGATTACGGTAATCCGATGAACATACTGTTTCTATATTTAAAATTTCCTCTAAACCATGCAACATTAGATCTTTATCAATTTAGGTTGAGTTACTGGATCTACTTCTTCCCTTTTTCACTTTTTGCTACTTTACTGTGTTTGTCCCTCCAAATCAGCTCTCCAAACTATAGAACAATAGTCGCCACATACAACTAAATTACGCACGCTAAAAACTTTTGATCATTTCCTGCATTTTCATACCCATATTTCCATCCTGACTGCATATCCTCTCTGATTATTCTAAATCAGTAGAAAGATGCAAATTCCACAAAGCTTATATGGATTAATGTTGTAATTATTCACTTGCAGAAGGAAAGGAAACCCTTGTAAACAGGAATTCATTTAAGTATACCTGATGCATAGCTGGATCTTTCATTTGGTTTCTCATCTGTTCTTGCAGTTCAGCAGTTGAACTAGGAATGCTTGACTGAGGAACAGCTCTTGAATTTGAAAAGAAATTACCAGAAGAATTAGTTTCACCAACAATATTATTCTGATTAGCTGTAAAATTAGCGCGAGTTGATGCAGTGCCTGAACTTGGTCTATCAAACTTTGACGCTTCTTCTGCATTGAGCACTGGATCTTTCCCTCCAACAGAAGCTGCCATATCACACATTTTCCGAAGCTCTTCTGGTGACATATTACCCATCATCTGGCTGGCTGTTTGTAACATATCTGGGGTTACATTTGGAGGAATTACACCACGTCTGAGACTGTCAAAACTAGAATCGCCTTCTGCCTGAAATGAAGAAGCCATTTGAAGCATATTTTGAAGTTCCTGTGGAGACATCTTGCTTATCATATTTGAAGCAGCTTTAAACATCTCAGGAGATATCTCCCCAGCTCTCCCACCACTTAAAGCATTCAAAGTTTCAGGCTCAGAATTCACAATGAAATCTTGGAATGATCTACAACCATAAGTGAAGAAACAAACAATCATGACAAAGAAAATAATCATATTTATACAATCAACTATCCAACTTTAACTTGCAAAAGAGAGACAAGGTGAAAAGTAGGGGTCATTGGCGATGGGTATAGCATGGCTACTTCTGACTCTACCTACCAGATAAATTATTGCATTCCTGATAACAGTATCAAGTTGAATTCACATTTTGCAAATATAACCCCATTATTACTTTTGCAAAACAGTAGGCGCTAGGCAGCATTATTTTCAGAAAACGAGAAGAAAAGGTGCAACAAAGAGGTGCCAGAGGTATAACAATGACTAGGAAAATAGAGACAAAAAAAAAAAGGTGGATCCTTAAGGTTTTTAAGAAATATAGAAGATAACCTTATAGCTTCAGGGTCATCCTTTAAAGCCTGTATAGACTCTAAGTTGGTTGTTGAAGTCCCTGTACAAGGTCCACTTTCTCCTTTAGTTGCATTATCATTTTTCTGTGCTTGTGGCACTGAATACTCTTCAGATGAAATTGTAGAATCCCTGGACGAAATAGCCTCTACTTCTTCAGTTATTTCTTCAATTCTCAATCCTGTCAAACATAAACACAGCAATAGTCAATTATGCATTTGGAGAAGAAACACGAAGTACAAAACAATGAACTAGTATAGCCGCCCCCCATCAAAAAAATAAAAAATAAAGACATTTTTAGAAGCAGAAAAAGGGAAAATAACATACCACTAGGTGCATGATGACCACCTTCCTGAGCCAATCTTTCCTTAGCATCCCTGTTGCAATAATTGACTTAATTAACTAATAAATTAGGTTTAATATAATTTTCAAACAATTTATGCCTTTATTATATGACAGTTTCCCGTGGCTCAATGTTATATTTCGTGGAGAAAGGCACCCACTTCCTCGCAAACTCTGCAGTCTCGGCCAAAGCTTCAAATGTCAACATTGCAGCACCATCATCAGAGACATAGCAGGAGACTTTGTCAACTGGGTAGTCAATTGCAAGAATAGAAAGAATAGTGTTTGCTGTTACAAGTGGTGGCTCTTTCTAAGGATCCACAGTACTGACAAAAATGTCAATGGCAGCTAACTGTGATGGCTCTCGTTCGTGGTCATAGCTGTTCCTCAAGAAAAGATGTAATTAGAGCTCTGAATATAAGAATCGTCAAAAACTATAGAGAAAGTTTTGCACCTTAAAGCAAGCCTGTTAAGATATGTTTCACGGTTTACATGGAACCACTTGGGGAACTGGTCCAATATCCAGGATATAGCAAACCAAATCTCACAGATTACTGAAACTAACCACAAGGAATATGCATTACGAACAGGATTTGTTATTTAGTAGTACAAGAAAAAGCAAAGGATAACAAGCTGCAGAATGATGACCATCCTCTATGGATTAATCCTAGAGGATGGAATGAAGGGCATACCTTGTAGCTGATTGGAGGGCTTCAAAGCTGGAAAACACGTTTTAAAGTAGCTGCAAAAGCATTGAGAGGAACCATGTAACCTATCTATTTCTTCCAACCATAATCCAACATCCTAAAAAATAAGAAGGCACACTCTATTAAACAAGCACAAAAGAGAGAAATTGCTGCTTTCCCAAAATGTTTCTATAGATAAATGGAGCAAAACATTATCTTTCATCTCTACTTCCCATAATGCTTCTATAATTGACCATCTTCCAAAAAAGTCCAAAATTAGTGCAGACTCATTAGCAACCATATACGAATGTTGGCGTTTTGCAATTGCTCGTTACATGCATATCGGCAGAAGCACAAGCATGTAAAATATGGCATGCACATCATTTTACATTAATTCAAGAAAGAATGGTAATTTGGTTCATCATTATCTATCAAAGCTTATCCCAACATATTAGGAGTTGCATAAAACGCAAATACACAGTTGAAAAGTAACTGCTATGGCACATTACAATCAGTGTAAGAAGATGCTCCCTCTAAGAACACTAATGAGCTACAAAATAAGAACATACAGAGCTTAAGCAGCTACAAAACTAAAATTTTGACTCAGCTTTGGAAAAATGACAAGGCATGAAAATTACCAACCATACTTGTAGTAATTTTCAATATGGAATGTTACCCAACTTTTGTAGTGGGAACTATATGAGTTTCATATCTCCAGTAATAAGAACAGATCAAGGGAAATAGAAACAAGGTAAACAAAATAATTCAACTACAAGTGCATATATTCTGGCGTGTCTAATATAATAGATGACTACCCAAGTTACTCTTCATACAAATCTCTAACACATCTCACTGGAGAGAGCTTCTTCAGCACCTTACAGCTCCCTCATCTTGCCATCATCGTATTCCACACAAAAAAGCCAAACGAAAACATACACAGCTAGCATCCGCACACTAGAGAACAACCATAACCAGAGAATAAGGGAATAAAGTTACACAATGCATAAAGATTAGATAGTAGTACCTGAGAGAAGAAGAGATGGAGAGGGAAGCACACAACTAGCAGCCACACACTGGAGAACCTAACCTAACCCACAATACTGGAGAACCCATGACACTGGAGAACCAAACCTAGTCCACGACATTGGAGAAGAAGCTTCGAGATGGAGATAGCCGAAGTGGAAGACGTTGAAGAGGGATAAACGCAGATTGATAAAGTTGTCTCTGATAAGAATGGGTATTCATAGAATAAATAAAGATAGGTAGTATACAGTTTTATCTATTCTTCGAATTTTAATAATACATATTCTACATGCTTACTTATTATGTGTTTAGTGACTAACCAAGTACCGGTTTAAAAATATGTTAGGAATAGGAAGGGAATAGAATAGTCATTCCCTTATACCAAACAGGCCGTAAGTGTTATGAAATAATTTCATAATCAATTAAACATCTATCAATTTCCCCTACAGTTAGCTTTTGGCCGTCCTCGGGCAAAACATTAAAATTAAGCTCAAAGACCCACAAACATTGACTCATTTCCCATATGTTCCAAGAATACATAATCATAAGCAAAGATGAATGACTTCCAAAAATCATAGTAAGAAGTCAACATTCTAAGCTTTCACTCATGATCAATCACCATTCATCATCTTCAAAAACTAAGCAATCTAATGATAGACTCAGAAAATGTGTTTAACTAAAATATATCCATAGGTACACTCAATACCATTCATGATCATGACAATCCACAACTTTGCATATCATTTCATTTCTCCACCGCTAAGGTTCTGTAGAATCATGAATCGAAGGACTTTTTAAAGATATAATGTGGGTAAAGGTAAGGTGAGATGTATTTGAGTCAAGTAACTTGAAAGCCATTAAAGCTAACGAAACAAGCAACACTCAATGAACTATCAAGTGTAAAAACCAACATTCACTCATAATTGTGTACATTAACTATGATGAATGAAAAAACAAGTTTCACAACTCAAACTCGAGCTTTTATACACAAACCACATGAAGTATATACCAATCCGAAGAGAACACTCATACAATTGATGACAACACATTGAAACCACAAAGAGTGACCCTTCCAAGCTAACATCTACCTCATATTCTACATACTCAAGAAACCCATTTAATACAACTTTAGGAGGATGCATTAAGTATGAATAACCTTGCAAACCACATGTGCACTTCCTCCTTGATACATTTATTTAAACTTTTTTCTTTTTTTCCTTTTTCTTTTCTCTTTTTCTTTTGCTTTTCTCTTTTCTTTCTCTCTTTCCCTTTGTTTCTTTTCTCTTATAAAAATTACAAGAAACTACATCAATATGGGAATTTCAATGATAAGGAATAAAATAAATCCCAACATTATAACCAACCCACGCATTTGCATAACCCCACACTTATACTTTTGTATATCTACAAACTCAACAATCAACAAATGTTCCACTAGATTTAAAGCTTGGGAAGGACATTTGGTTAGGTTAAAGCATGTAATGTGACTAATTCACAAAGAAAAAAAATAAAGCTCAAGGGGCTTATCAAAAGGGAAAATCATATAATGGGTAGGCTATTTGGCTAATGTAGTTCATAAAAGCAAAGAATGCCTAATCATATCAATGTTAATGTTTGTGATAAAAATGTGGTCACGAATAGAAATTCAAGAAAAAATCAGGATGTATATGTTATGAAGGTCACATATTATCAAAAGACAATGAGACTGATATGAATGTGTCAGTCTAATACGACTCAAAATCTCACTGGCTTTGTTTACCACTGGTCACTACTCCTCTAAATATAATGCACATTAACCAATCACAAGAGCAAAAGTACATACTAGAGTTGCAATGAAATTCTCTAGTCATTTCATTATCTACTCATGACTATATAATCTTGGAAGCAATAGAAAACGAGTAATTGTTTGTTTGTTTTATTCTTTCCCTCATTTTATTGAAAACTTAAAACAAGCAAGAAATAAACTAACAACACACGTGCGTATAAAAACTAAATGCGAAAATTTTAAAGGAAAAGAAATATACTTCTCTTGGGTTACCTCCCAAGAAGCGCCTTTATTTAGAGTCACTGACTCAACTCCTTCTTATCCTCACATGACAAAATTATGATCTTTAGGTATTACAGTTAGTGCCACTTGCACGCGAGGTTGTTCTGAATAGGGCCTTAGTTGATCAACATTCCCATTTAGCATCCTCCATATCATTAGACTTACATTCTCTACTGAGTCTATGCTTTCTTAAAAGATCTTGAATGCCTCTTCACTTTTTCGTCCTCGTTTAATTCCTCTACTAGGTAAAAGTAATGACTCATTCTCAACAACAAAATGAAACTTAGTATTTACCTCCTAGCTAAAAGATATAGCTTTTTTTTACCTCGAGCTCCTCCTCAACTTCTTTCACACAAGCAATTCCTTGAGTATTGCTCTCAAAATTCTCAAACTCCTTTTCACTTTGTAAAGTTTCCGCATAAATGTCCAGTGGGTACACCTTGGGTTGATACATCTGCTCCTCTTCGCTTTACGATTTCAGATGATGGATATCTCCACATCGAGGCAATGCATCTTGCTAGAACCATTTCACATCCTGTTGAAATTGCAAAGTGTTAACAATGACATTATCAACTAATTCTTCCAAGCATGTACATGAGTTTTGTTGGCTCTCCCAATTTTGGAAACTAGATAAAAATTGCCTTTCATTCTGCTAGAATTGTTGGATATCCTATTGGGTTTGCTGTATAGTCTCTTAAAACTGTTGCATATCTTGTTGAAATTGAAGATTGTTAGCATTATAGGTCTTTATATAGTAGTCCAGAGATGTACCTAAATTGTGATTAGAAACTTATGGTTTATATGAGAATTGTTGTGCATCCTACAAACTATCATGAAAGTAACTTTGTTGATTATCCTATCCATAACTAAAGTTAGGTTGATTAGTCCAACATTGGTTATAGGATTGAGAGTAAGAGTTAAAGAAAAAAATATTTCCATCCATATTTTTTTTTTATAAATCACAAACATGAAACAGAACAATGAAAGGATCACAAAATAACTAAAAAGAAACCAATTACGAACAAATATATACAAAACACCAATTAAAATCACAAATAATAACTAAAACACTGCACTCCCTGGCAACGGTGCTAAAATTAACATCACGTCGTAATGTTAGTCAAAATAAACTAGACTACTACTATAGCAGTGGTGAGTCTAAGTCGATCCTACAGAGGGTGTGTGTAAAGTATATGAAATGAAAGTAATCGTTGTTTAAGTTTAGGTTGAAGGGGTTTTGGTTTTAGAAATAAGAAAATAAAATAAAGCTAAACTAACTAACAAAAGCAATGTAACGAAAACATGTAAGAAATGATAAAAGTGGGGAATTTGATAAAGACCTGTTTCTTTGGTTCAATCTCATCCTACACCCTAATTAAACATATCTCATTGATTTGTTGCCCTCAAACCTCTCCTAGGAACTATTAATCGTGGGTCAATAATTAACCTAAAATTTCCCTTAGGTAGTATTTAATAAAGATACGATTGTTAATTAAACCTAACTGCCAAATAACCTAGGATACAATGTCTAGATTCAATTAGGCAGTAGCATTACAAATTAGGAAAACCGATTAATCAAGACAATAACCACATACGATGCGTCATTTAACCTAGGTTATGATATCCCTAATGATAACGAATCATTAGTCGCTACACATGAATTTTAACATAACAATTACAGATTATATCAAAATTCTAGCAATGAGTTTGCAAATAAACGATTCAATAAAATTAAAATCATTTTTCACAATACCCAATGAGTTCATACACAAATAAACCGAACAATTATGAGAATACGATTATCCATACACAAAACCTAAATCAATTACACATAGGATAACACAATCGATTTCTAATGAGAGAAAGAAACAATAAAAACAGTGAAATAAACTTAACTTAGGTCGTTGGTGTCGATGTTACCTCCGAACCGGCATCGAGATGTCTATCTCTTCATGGGTCTCTCCCATAAAAAATGCTTTAGCCCCTCCAAGAATTGATGTCCCACTGAAGACTCCCCTCTCACTCTCATTATTGCGCCTCCCTACTATTACTCTATATTTCTCTATTTAATTTTTGGTCTAATTTACTATGCACTCATTAAAAGCCTACACTCTCCTCATGCTACCGCTATTGTTGCATTTCAACATCTTTTGGACAAACATCTGCGTTTTCTTAACCAACATCTGCATTTCAACTGCTTTCCTCTCCTGCACTGTTATTTCGGTTGATCTTTGGTTGTGCATCTCCACTGTGTTTTTGTGCTCTCTGCTGCTGCGTCTTGGATGTTGCATCGTCATTTTCTTCTCTTACTTGGCTTCCTACACTGCACATCATTTTGCTTTGGCTATACTACATTTTGCTCCTTCATTTGCTGTTGTTTTGATATTATCCACCTACTGTAATCGTGAGCATGATTGTCCATTAATTAAATTCATATCTTGCATGGCCACGCACACCATTAAATTCATGTTCTTTCATTTATGCAAAAACATGCACAACAAGTTTTCTACTTCTTTATGTTTTATTTTTTTTCTTCTTGCTCCATGAAGACAAGTGAAAATTAATCTTCAAAAAATGGCCAAAATATAGAGCTTTCGACTCACTTTAACTTATTTGCTTCCGAATTATGCCTAAAATCGTATATAAGTCAAAGTGAATATCTTAAGTAATTTCATGACAATAATCACTAAGTGTTATGGAATAATTTCATAATCAATTAAGCACCTATCACCAGTCAACCTTTGGTTAAGCCTCCTACCATAATAGTCTAGCTGGCTTATTTATGAAGCCACCATTGTTGGTGATCCTCTGTAGGGGCCTGTCCATTTTCCAGGGATGAGTGAAGTGTTCAATAGGAACTCTAGTAGTTTGCTATATTGAATAGAGCTAACGAGCACTTCTTTCCTTTGAAGTGCTTCATCAACAATAATCTTTAACTAGAATTGGTTCTTTAACTATGTTAAAGCTGGAAAGCAATTCAAAGGGCCATAGGGTGACTAATTATCAAACCAGAAGTAGGTTTTAGAGTTCTCTCCTATTGAATGAGTAATTTATTGTCTCAGGTTTGTCTCAGTCTGCGACATCCCACTACCATGAGGAAAATACCCGAATATCCAAAAGACATTCAAGTACATACCCTATGATAATGGTATGCTGGAGCAAAAGCAAATCCAACTTACACATGGCATCATCT
>JANZLC010000201.1:5027274-5038167 GCA_026413385.1 Erythroxylum gracilipes
GGATGGGTTTAAAGAAAGACTTATGACATCTGTAAAAAACGCTTGCAAGACGGACTACATGAGTATGACGACGAGCTACAATTAGTGTCATATAAAACGTGCTACTCTTAAAAAGATTACCATGTTTCTATTTTTTATATTTTCTACGTAGAGAAAAAAAATTCGGGAATAATGAGGCAGGGCACATCACATGTATATCATGCGTTACACATCAAAGCTCCATGCCATATAATATATCACGTTTCAAAAAGGTATATTAAATAGCTACATTGGCTTCAACTTGTAACTCAATTCAGCTATCTAAAAAACACAGGAAATACAAGTGTTTCAATATCTTCAAATAAACAAACTAAATCTGATTTATCTCTAATGGATGGCCTCCCATTAAGCGCTTATAGTTGTTAACTCGACATTGTGTGCACATCATTCTCCATAATTCGGTATGTCCATAACTACATTCTCCATCTGAATGTCCTTGAAACCTTCATAAAAAGGCTTCAATTAATGACTGTTAATTTTGAAAGTTTGGTTGTTACCTATGTTAAAAATCTCAACAGCGCCATGTAGAAATACATTAGTAACAACAAAAGGATTATGCCATTGAGAACTTAACTCACCAGGAAGACTCCCTGGATTATATAAGGCTTAATGACTTAAAATCATAATTCACAACTCCATATATCTTGCATTCCTAAAAAAAAACATATAACAAGTAAATAAGGTACTCAAATCAAAGCAATAAAAAGAAATTGAAACAACACAGAACTAGAATGAAAGGATAAGATTGGAGTGCCTCCCCACAGGTGCTATGATTTACGTCGATAGTTTGACATAACCATTTGATCACCGGTCCTTGAATGAAATTCTTGTAATGTTTCGCAACTCTTGACCATAATAATGCTTCAATCTTTGCCCATTCACTTTAAAAATTCTTCCATCACTTCCCTTAATTTCAATCGCTCCAAAAGGGGTAACATGTTTTACAAAAAAGGGCCTTGATCATCTAAAGCGTAATTTACTTAATAAAAGCTTTAATCTCAGGTTGAAAAGTAAAACTTTCTCTCCTGGAACAAATTCTTTCCTTATGATGTGTTGGTTATGTCATTTCTTAGTTTTCTCCTTGTAAATTTTAGAGTTTTTATACGCTTCATTTCAAAATTCTTCCAATTCATATAACTGAAGAAACCGATTTTCAACCGATTTTTGTCAATCAAGATTTAACTTCCTAACTGCCCAATAAGCCTTGTGTTCTAACTCTACCGAAAGATGACAAGCTTTTCCAAAAATCAAACAATATAGAAACATGCTAATTGGAGTTTTGAAAGCTGTTCTATATGCCTAAAGGGCATCATCAAGTTTGAAAGTCCAGTCTTTTCGGTTATAGTTTACCGTTTTCTCAAGAATGTCCTTGATGTCTCAGTTTGATATTTTAGCTTGAAATGGTAGCAGTACCAGTTGCGTAAGTTCTTGCAACTCAGGGGTTCTTACATTGATCTACTTTATCGGTACAATTATTATGACTTTTAAAAGGGACTATGAAAAATATCCGATTGCCTTTTATATTGAGAGTGGAGAACTTTTACATGATTAAACATTTGATTCGTTATAAGACAAAGAAAAAGAAAAAGAAATGAGTAAAGTATAGATAAGATGGGAGTCATGCTATCAAAATATCACAATAGCCTCCCAATGAAATTACCTCTGCCATTTGTATTATTTTAAGTTTATATTTTTAAACCAAATAATTGAATAAATTTTTTTATCTATTTTATTACTTGAACCGAATAAAGTAATATTCATTTTATTATATTTTTTTATTTTTTCTATTACAAAAATAACTATTCTATTTCTTATCTATTTTATTCTAACTAAAGATTATAAATTGGAGGGAAAAGCAAGATAATAATAGTAATAATAATTACACGAAGGAGCAATGTTGTTGGTCAAGAAGAGTAAAACACCTAACAGCTTCGATCGTGGTCCAGCAATATTTGATGTGACGGGCAGTCAATTTCTTAGAATAATAATAAGAATACTCCTATCAATTTAGTATAGTTCTTGTAACCAGAGTATAGTTCTTGTAACCAAGACTCAAAGCTTAGTTCGAGCTCCACTACTTGCAAAGAAGTGAAAGATTAATAACGTGTTTTCCCTTTTTCTAAAATAAACAGTAATAAATACCGACAAAAAACAGATAGCTAACAAACATTCTTTCTCTCTTTTTTTTTCTTATAGTATGAACACTTGTAATATATATTTTTTGAATGCACGTTTTAGTAAAAGTGGGTCGATTTAATGCCAATTTCTTAATATTTGATATGGAGTTTGAATTTAATTTTAATCAAATATAATTTAATCAATTGATTTCAAGCATATTTATCATTATTAGTTTGCAGGAAGATTTTATATTTTAGTAAAAATGTCCGGTTTAATCCCAATTTCTTAATATTTAAAATCGAGTTTGAATAAATATAATTTAGTCGCCTGATTTCAAATATACTCATTTTTATTTATTATTATTAGTTAGATAAAAATTATTATTTTTCAAATTTAAACTGGTATTTAATTAAATCTAATTAAATTTATTAATTTTAAGCTTAAAGGATCAAATTTAAAATTTTTATTATCTCTAAACATATATTTTTTAATATATTAAATAATTTTTTAATACATTAATTATTTACTCATCAGATAGAACTCATTTTAAAGATTCCCACTTGTCTTAAATTTAAGTTTCAGAATCTAATTAGCCACCGATTTAGACGTTCGAAGAAAATTATCGGGAGGACAATTTATTTTCATATATAATAAGTACTTTCCCTGAAAAGAGTAATCGGATGGGACATTCATACTATATAATTATGATTTATCAATCCCTTCCATTATTTCCAACAATTCCTACGCCTACACCTCCCGTTCCATGGCCGATTCAACCCTACTAAAACGGCTCGAGTTCATAAATCATTTGCTAAAAATGACCAGTCAGGTTTTGCACCAATAAAAGGTTTCTTTGTTTCTGTTGTCAGCTTTTAACGAACAAATGACCAATGCATGTAATTCATAACTCGAACACTCAGTCTTGTAATTTATGGGAAGGTATTTGAAATCTTGTGTTTGACTCTTTCTAATTTATAATTTTAAAGACATCTTCACAGAATTTGTTTCCATAATGATAAAAACTTTAATAGAGTAGTTCCAAAACCATATCGAATGTAAATGCATGCAAGTCTTACGATTATCATAAGCCAATACTTTGTTAGGAATAATCCGTAGAGATTTTCAATTCATTGATCGACAAAGCAGACATAAGTATTTTGAAATAAAGTATTTTTCTATGAATACAAAAGATTTACAAAAACAAAGTTATATGACGGTATCCTATCAAGTGCTTTAATCTAAATTGATAATATCTTGTTGTACTCTCAGACTCAATAAAGACATTAAGTTTTATTGTGACAATTTTTTGACTTTATAAGAAAGTATGAGATCATGCCAAATTGATTCACCTCGTATAGAATTTTGGGCATGAAATTTAATAATTTACTTCAAAATTGTTCTACATTAAAAGGCAGTAGAGTTACATTTATACCGCTAATTAGGGTTTAGGCTCCACGTGTTACTTATCCATAAAATTCTGACGTGATACCTTTGCTGAAGAAGTTGAAGTTCTCTCCCAACTTCACCCCTGCATTTGCCCAGGTTGGTTCTTACAGTCATTTAGTTATTATTCAAAATGCGGCATGTGCTTTTTTGTGGGATGTACAATCGATGTTTTCACTAGTATGCTCTTGTTCTGTTACATGGATCATATTTTGTTTTCGATCGTCTTTCCAGCACCAGCATTTGCATGCATTATTTTTGGAGTATTAGCTTGACGATAAGACAAAATTCTGTTTGTATTAATGATAGCATGTATTGAATTTTTAATATGTAGAGCTCGTTAATAAGAATTGGGCTTGATTCAGGATCTAGAACTAGTTATTTGAATAGTTGACCTTACCAATTATAAATTCTTTAACATTTTCATGTTTAGTTTATATGAGACATTCTAACACTCCCCCTCAATATGGGACACTCTAACAACATGTACGTGGAATGATTCCCTGGAGTGCATGAGTAAGAATGCAGCTTATATTTTCCCCAGGTATTTGCTAGAACTGTGATTTGCCGAAATCTGGAAGTGGCCACAAAAGTTGCTTGAACTGCATAACTTTGGAAGGTTGGCATTAAAGTCTCACATGTAACTTTTATGCAATGTATGTGATTTTGCGTGTGTGGTCTCTTGACAATTTACAATATAGCAGGTGATCAAGTAAGTAAGAAAGGTGGAATGACAGGAGGATTTTATGACCATTGGCGCTCAAAACTCAAGTTTATGAATATGATTATGCAACATACAAAATCTATTAACATGAAGGAGGAAGAGCTGGGAAAACTTAGATCTATGCTACAAGATATCCTTTTTTTCCTCATCTTTCCTGCTTATGCTTTTTTGAACTTTTTGTTTTTATTTATCTGATGTTCCTGTTAAAAGGCATAATTAGGTCCCACATCTAGAATAGACAAAGTTTAAGAGTGATTTATTTATAAGAAATGGCTCCGATGTCTTAAAGTTTTGGGTTAAAGATGGAGTCCTCCTTGTATGTGAACTACTTGAAGCTTAGCCACTTATTCTTCTTGTCATTCTCTTGTGGGTACAATTAAATGTTTTATTTATTAATCAAAGTGAATATTGATTTTTGTAAATGTCTTCTATCTAGCCATATACCCAATTGTTTGCTTGAATAGGATCAGATCAACAGCCAGTTTAAATTTCTTACCCTGTTATAAAACTTCCTTTAGAACTAATTAAAATCTTGTCATGAATACTTCTATTTTCGTGTATGCAAATTGTGTGTGTAATTCTTTGTAATCAACTACATGCTACTATGAGAAGTTCTCCCTTCCCAGATGGCATCTTTATTTAGGCAGTCAGATATTTATTTATTTTAGATCACGATGATTGATCAGCAATTGTTTTATAATCCTGTTTGCGTATTTTAGCAGGCCTTCTGTTGTACTTCATATTGATCTATTTATGAAGAGAAAGGACAATAGCTTGACTTTGCTTCCCATTGGAGCATCATATGTTATACATTTCTATTTCAAGTTGGTAGATATTGTGTTGGAGACTTTTGCTTCCTAATACACTTTGTTTTAGGAAATGGGAGGAGCTTTTTGATTAGTAAATGATTTCTTCTGTATGTGTCAGCGTATTAATTTTTGATTAATTTAATTAGTTTGTTAGTCGAAGTTAGTTAGTCAAAGCCGTTAGTATTTTTCTGTTTTGTCAGTTAGATGAGTTAGTTTTCTCCTTTCTTGAGCTGTAAACTTGTATATAAATACATTGTACACTCAATGAATATCATGCTGAAAATTCCCAAATTAACTTTTCCACATGGTATCAGAGCACAAAAATTCATCCGCCGTTTTCCTTTTACTCTCCTAAGTTTCCCTCATTTTCTTGGAATTTTCGGCTTTTCTTCTTTGTTTCTTCGAAAATCCAGAAATGGTTGAATTAGTCGATCCTCAAATTCCTATTTCTAGTCCCTATTTCTTGCATCCAAATAAAAATCCTTCATTGATTCTTGTTTCACCAGCTCTCACAAGCTCGAATTACAATACCTGGTCACAAGCTATGAGATTAGCTCTTCTCTCTGAGAATAAACTTTAATTTGTTGACGGTACAATCATGGCTCCTCCGCGTCTTGATCCGATGTATCCAGCTTGGGAATGCTGCAATACAATGGTCATCTCGTGGCTCAATCATTCGGTTACACCTTCCATCTTTAGCAGTGTGCTTTGGCTCAACACAGCTTATGAAATTTGAAATGATTTGCGTGAAAGGTTCTCTCAAGGTGACATTTATAGTATATCTGATCTACAAGAAGAGATTTCAGCTTTTAAACAGGATGATAAGTCAGTCAATGATTACTTTACCGAGCTTAAGATTTTATGGGATGAATTGCTTCATTTTCGCCCTCTTCCTACTTGTTCTTGTGCAACTCCTTGTTCTTGTGGAGTTTTGCAAACAATCAAATGTTATCATGAAGATGATTGTGTTATCCGGTTTCTTAAAGGTCTCAATGATAAGTATCTCTCTGTTAGATCACAGATTATGTTGCTTGATCCTTTGCCTACTATCAATAAGGCTTTTTCCATGGTCATTCAACAAGAAAGATAGTTTGCTATTGGTACTTCCAAGGTGTTTGTTAATAATATTGATACTTTTGATGCACCATCTGATTCTAGTGTTCATGCTGTTACAAAGAAACCAATTGCTCAATCTAATATTCACAAGAGGTTTTGCACTTTTTGTCAACGGCCAAGGCATACCATTAAGACTTGTTTCACGAAAAATGGATTTCCTCCTGGATACAAAGTGAGAGGGCAGCCTCGTGCAAACAATGTATATTCTGATGATGTTGCTGAGCCTTCATCTATTTCAGTTGATAATTCTGGTTTTAATTTGACTCAAGAGCAGTACTCTCAATTTCTTATTTTGCTCAAGTCCACCCCTTCCACATCTTCTACCCCTGTTACCAACAATGTTATCCATGACACATCACTCACCTTAGCCACCACTGAAGGTACTTTCTCTCCCAAATCATCTTTTTGGATCATAGACACAGGTGCCATTGATCATATTACCTTTTCCTTATCCTATTTTACAACCTACAAAACTATTAAACCTATCCTTGTTACTTTACCAAATGGTTTGAAACTTGAAGCAACCATATCTGGCACCGTTATTTTCACTGATCATTTATATTTTCATGATGTTCTTTATATCCCAGCCTTTACATTCAATTTACTATATGTTACCAAACGAACCTCTACTTTACTTTGTTGTTTTACCTTTCATTCTTCTTCTTGTAATATTCATGCTCTCCCATCCTAGAAGACGATTGGTACAGCTAAAGCACTCAATGGCCTCTACCTGCTTGATCATCCGGTTCAATCCTTTACCCTTTCTACTTCATCCACCAATGTTGTTTCTGGCTCTTCTTCCCCTATATGGAACTCTCGTCTTAGTCATATTTCAGACTCAAGAATCAAGTTACTTTTACCAGATATACCTTCCCTTTCAATTTCTGATAACTCAGCTTGTAAAGCTTGTCATTTAGCTAAGCATAAGAAGCTTTCTTTTCCTGTAAGCAACTATGTTTCAACAAACATGTTTGATCTTATACATGCAGATATTTGGGGTCCAAATTCTATTGTTTCAGTACATGGTCATCATTATTTTTTGACAATTATTGATGATTATATCCGGTATACATGGATCATTCTTTTAAAAACCAAATCTGAAGTTCGAGAACACCTAAAACATTTCTTTCATCTTGTTAAAACCCAGTTTTCTTCAAAAATCAAAGTTATAAGATCCGACAATGGCCATGAATTTGACTTAGCCTCTTTTTATGCTTCAAAAGGCACAATCCATCAAACCTCTTGTGTTGAGACCCCACAACAAAATGGTTTAGTCGAAAGAAGACACCAACATATTTTCAATATAGCTAGAGCCCTTTTATTCCATTCAAATGTTTCTCAGTATTTTTGGGGTATGCAGTACTTCATGTTGTTTACCTTATTAACTGCACCCTACACCACTTTTATCCAATCATACACCTTTTGAAACTCTGCATAAAACCAAGCCTGATTACACTATATTGAAAGTTTTTGGGTGTTTAGCCTATGCCTCTACTTTGTCTGCTCATAGACACAAATTTAATCCTCGATCTCGAACTTGTGTTTTTCTTGGTTTTTCACCAAATGTTAAAGGTTACATCCTTCTTGACATTGCAACCAGAACCATTTTTCTCTCACATAATGTCACTTTCCATGAAACTCATTTCCCTTTTTTAACCAATACACAATCTTCACCTTTTTTACTTGATTTATCAACACCTTCCCTGCCTGTTTTCAATTCAACCCTAATTTAAGATGATTCAACATCTACACCATCTTTTCCTTCTCAAAACCTTATCCCACCACAAGCTGCCTCATCCACCCCATCTTCTTCTCGACCACAAAGAACCAGAAAACCACCAGCTTACCTACAAGACTATCATTGCCCTACTGTTCATGCTTGTACCAATTCTCTTCCAGGTAATTCTCATTCCCTCACTAATACTTTCTCTTATTCTAATCTTTCTGCCACTCACTTACACTATACACTAGCCATTACTGCTACTTTTGAACCAAAAACATATAAACAAGTTGTCCAACACCCACACTGGAGGGCAACAATGCAAGCTAAGATTAGTGCTCTTGAACAAAATAAAACTTGGATTGTTATAGATTTACCTCCTGGAAAGCATGCTATCGGTAGCAAGTGGTCTTTCGTGTGAAACATAAGGCTGATGGATCCATTGAACGTTACAAGGCTCGTTTAGTTGTTAAGGGTTACACACAGACAGAAGGGATTGATTACTTCGATACCTTTTCCCCAGTGGCCAAGATAACTACCATGAGACTTTTTCTTGCCTTAGCAGCTTCTAACAATTGGTAACTTCAACAACTTGATGTGAATAATGCATTTCTTCATGGGGAATTGCATGAAGATGTCTACATGTTGATGCCTCCTGGATTTGAAAGTTCTGGCCCTAACAAAGTCTGTAGGCTTCAAAAATCACTCTATGGATTGAAGTAAGCTAGTAGGCAGTGGTTTTCAAAACTCACTACTTCCTTGCTTTCTCTTGGCTACCAACAATCTTCTTCGGATCATTCTTTGTTTGTTAAGAACAATGTTACTTCCTTCACTGCCTTATTAGTATATGTTGATGATGTGATCCTCGCAGGCAATGATCAACATGAGATCAACACAGTCAAAGCTTTCTTGGATGAACAGTTTAAGATCAAAGACCTTGGTGACTTGAAATATTTTCTTAGTCTGGAGATAGCTCGTTCAGTTGCAGGAATTCATCTATCTCAGAGGAAGTATTGTCTTGAAATTCTTAATGATAATGCTTTCTTGGAGTGCAAACCAGAAAAAACCCCACTAGCAACCAAGTCTACATCTAAGCTGCGCAGTGCTGATAGTGAGCTACTCGATGATAACACAATGTATTGACAGCTTGTTGGACCTTTGTTATATCTCACATCCACACGACCTGACATCACTTTTGCCGTCTAGCAACTCAACCAGTTTCTTAATGAGCCCATTGTTTTACATCTCCAAGCTGTTCATCGTGCCTACGATACTTGAAGAATTCACCAAGTAATGGTCTCTTCTTCTCTGCTTCCAGTCCAATTGCGCTCAAAGGTTTTAGTGATTCTGATCGGGCAGGTTGCCCATGTTAGAGATATAGATAGAATTATATCCTAACATAGATAGAATTATATCCCTGTAAATTAGGGATTCTTTCTGATATTATTATCCCCTAATTTACAGGGATACGATGTGTTTACAGTGTCTATATATGTACTGATTTCCTATGTTAAATGATATACACAAATCAATGAAATCATCGATTCTCTGAATTAACAGCCCAGAGACTAGAAGATCCGTTAGTGGTTATTGCATCTTTCTTGGCAGCTCACTTATCAATTGGAAAGCAAAGAAGCAAACAACAGTCTCTCGATCATCCTCTGAAGCAGAATATCGTGCCTTGGCTTCCACAACTTGTGAGATCCAATGGTTGCACTATTTGCTTCGTGATCTTCTACTACCAGTTTCACAACCAACTCCTCTCTATTGTGACAACAATTTTACTCTACAAATCACAGCCAACCCTATCTTTCACGAGCGTACAAAACACATTGAAATTGACTGCCATATTGTTCGAGAGAAAGTTGCCAATGGTGTGATTCATTTGATGCCTTGCTCCTCCCATGATCAACTAGCTGACATGTTCACAAAGTCTCTCGCTGCTACACCATTCCAAGCCAATTTGTTCAAGCTAGGAATGATGACTATACATTCTCTAGCTTGAGGGCGGCTGTCAGCGTATTAATTTTTGATTAACTTAATTAGTTTGTTAGTCGAAGTTAGTTAGTCAAAGCCGTTAGTATTTTTCTATTTTGTCAGTTAGATGAGTTAGTTTTCTCCTTTCTTGAGCTGTAAACTTGTATATAAATACATTGTACAATCAATGAATATCATGCTGAAAATTCCCAAATTAACTTTTCCACAGTATGGGTAAAGATTGACGTCATATCTTTAAGTGATTGTCTCTAGAGATGAGGTGAAACCTTTAGGTAGTCCAATGTTTTTCTGTTTGTGAAGAGAAGTACGTATGTGGGCTTTCCTTGGTTTATGAGTGCCATTTTGTTGCTCAGGCTGAACTCAGATCACGTTGCCACTGGGGCTATTAGTTTAAATATAGGAAATATTGGTGATTATAGAACTATTTTTTTTGGTCATGTTAGTATTTCATTAGGCTCTCTCAGTTTTTATTCGCGTTTTGGAAAATACTAAATTAAGTTGTTATTGGAATTGAACATATTACTAACACTCAAAGACTTCTTTTAGACATTGCATTATTGGTTATCTGTACCTTATTTCATGCTGCCTTAACTAAACTCACAGTTAGACCAAAAAATTACTGAGCGTGTTACAGACCAGCAGAAAATTGATGCCGAGTGAGCTCATGATAAGTCAGAATTGAAACAGCTGAAGCAAGACACTGCTAAAGCTAATAAGCAGAAGCAATTCATTTTAAAAGCTCTTGAAAATAAGGTATTAGGAGAAATTCTTTTGGCAATCTTTATGCATATACTGATGAAAAAGCTCTTGAATGATAATTGCCTATCACAATGGACAATGATAATTGCCTATAAACATGTAAAATAATTTGATAGTTTCATTCATTTTTTGTAGTCAGTTTATAGATTGTCTTGGATTTATTGTAC
>JANZLC010000201.1:5038267-5049310 GCA_026413385.1 Erythroxylum gracilipes
GTCGGTTACATAGATTGAGTCTTTCGGGTTAGATCAATCTGGTGTAATTTTTGTGAACTACAGTGAAAGAATTTAATATGGATGAGGGCCCCGCAGACCTAGGCAAGGTGTACCGAACTGCATTACCAAACGTCGGTGTTTTTCATTATTTTGCAGTTGTGATTTTTTATTTACTTGCGCGAAAAAAAATTGGAGATAGTCTGCAAATTAATTAACGATTTAATTGTTTCAGTATGGCTTAGATGAAGGATCATGTCCCTTCTACTCTACTCTAATCTCATTATCACTCAAATCAGGCACTTCCCTTCTCTTTTCTTTACATTGAATTGAATACGATTGTAACAATTATATACAAGGATAAGCAGCCCCTGCGAATATTTGCATTATTTTACGTAACCAAAGGCTATTTTTTGTTATTATCACGAGCCGAATGGATTTAAAGAAAGACTTATGACATTTGTAAAAAACACTTGCAAGACGGACTCCGAGTATCACAACGAGCTCCAATTAGTGTCATATATAACATATGCTAATCTTAAAAAGATGTTAGAAATAGAAAGCTCACTTTTATGAGAGATCTATATCATGAATCTAGTGATGAAATATACTCATGAACTTTGACATCACACTTCAACCCTAAATCTTAAAGCATTAAGTTTATGGGTCATTTCTATGTATATGTCCTTCACTAATTCCATCTCTTTCTAATGTGGGATTCCTATTCACATTTGACATTCCAACAATCTCCTCCTCAAGTGTGAATTTCTACATTAGGCTTGGACTCCCCCTTGAGCGAAAGCCATTTTATTTAGTAGCTCGAGTATATAGTGTCACCAAGAGCCTTTTTACTCTACTAGTCTAGGCTCACCAGGAGTCTTCTTGCTCTTTTTTGCGGGGAAGCAACCACGGGATGTAACTACCATTTCCATACTCGTCTCTTACCGAACCATCAGCTCTAATACCACTTGATGGAACTGGGGAGCCCACTTTTATGGGAGATCTACATAATGGGTCTAGTGATAAAACATACTCATGAGCTTTGACACCACACTTCAATCCAAAATCTTAAGGCATTAGGTTTATGGATCCTTTTCACTTGTACATTCTTCACTAGTTCTATCTCTTTTTAATGTGAGATTCTTACTTACACTTGACATCCCAACAAAAGATTCTATGTTTTTAGTTTTTATATTTTCTACGTAGAGAAAATTTAATTTAGTTTCGGGAATAATGAGGCAGGGCACATGTATATCATGCGTTACACATCAAAGCTCCATGCTATATAATATATCACATTTCAAAAAGCTATATTAAATAGCTAGATTGGCTTCAACTTGTAACTTGGGTCATAGGAAATGCAAGTTTTTCAACATCTTCAAATAAACAAACTAAATGTGCACCAACAGTCATGTTTCAACATCTCATCCCATTCTTTTTGGAACAGTATACGACATTGTAATAGGAATATGGCAAATAACCAAAAGAGTTACTTGGATATCATTTAATTGGCTGATTCTATTTAAATAATAATTAAAGGTCCTTTTGTCTCTTTAACCCTAATTGTGATGAGTTTTATCCTTTTTTTTTTGCCACTAGATAATGCAACCTTTTAGATTGAGAAGCTCTTTCACTAATATGGTTCAATTGGGCCCAACCTGAATTTAACAAGTTAGGTTTGAGTTAATCAGAGCACGAGCCCTGAGTTTTCGATATAAAACCACATCATTTTATATTTTTAATTTTAAAAAAATTAATCAGGTCAAGTCAAGACAGATTCAGGCTTGGATTGGGCCTGCTGTCTCGAACATCAGCAAATAAGGTAAATTTACTGTATATGATCTAATTTGTTTGAATTCCTTTCCCACACCAATAAAAATATCTTGTCAAATTAACTTTATAATTAGAAATTATAAAATATGTAAAATAAATATTAAAAGTACTAAAACAAAATTGCTAGCATACATAAATCAAGGAAAAAGATATAACAACAATACATATTATGGATAAAGTATTATTTTTCTTTAAAAAGATAATAAGAAGTACAAGTACATCTTTTATGTTTCTCTCAGTGAGTTACAACTTGAACTCCAAAATACCATTGCAGCCCTACGTCGAGATACGAGAGAAATAACTCTTATAGAAATTTATATATCATCTCGCCTTAACTTCTTTGGAGAAGCTTTGTGCCTCAAAAACATGATGAAAGGTCATAATACTGTGATGGGATCCAGCATCCGTATATCTGATTTATCATGTTTGTTTGTAGTAGTAACTGGATATGGAAATGACGACGAGAAACATTGATTAGTTTTGAATCTACCTTGACGTATAGCCTCGATCATTATACTATCAATTAAATCACTTATTTATATCTCTTAACTATCTTGATGTTGCAGTTAAAGATACATTAAATGTTTATAGAAAATTTGAGAAGATGAAAGCATGAATATACGATCTAGTCACTCAGATCCACATAAACACCCAAGGGCCAAGGAGTAGGAAAAACTTCACACCTTTCCATAAAACCTTGGCCATGAACGAAAGGTACGTCATGCTTAGAGTTGTTAAAGATCTAAATTCAAGATGGTTCCTATTTTACTACTCTTACAGACATTTCTAAGTGGTTAGAAAATTCTAAGCAACTTCCAGTTGACGAATCAAAGTCATGATGTGAGTTTTAGGAATGAGATATGACATACATTTGTGTGATCTAAAGAGTACGCACATAAATTTCTCTGTACGTACCATAAACGATGGGTGTGAACTTAAATATATGGACGAGATTTAGTGATCAGAGGAAAACAAAGTCATGACGTGAGTTTTGGGAAAGAGATGATATGACGCGCGTTTTGTAGTCTCCAGTTGGCAGACGTAGTCACATGGCTGTAGTACGTGCCGAAGAGGAAACTTTTCGACCAAAAGGATCGTTTTGGAAAAAACACAAGTGGGTCACGCTTGTGTGAAGCGTTTGACTTGGATTTTTCGTGCTTTGGGCTTATGGTGGGTATGATATCTAGAAGATGAAATCGTGAGTGTTTTGACTTGGACTGTCTGTCGTTTTCTTCATTTTATATCTTTAGTACTAGTCTTCATAACTTTAGAAATTAATCCTTCCGAATAATTGTCTTTCGACTAATATGTGTGGACAAATATAAATGAAAATGTCTATTTATTTGCTCTTTTCATGACCACGATAAATTTTTAGTGCATGATATATATATATTTAGTCTCGGGAGTAAAATTTCTGTAAACATGATATCATAGAATACATATTTGGAATATTTATGATTGTATGGTGCACCTTCATCCAGGTTGGCACTTGCCATCCTCCCACCTTTCATGTGGACATTAATATCTTACCTACATCCATATCCCAAAGAGACGAATGGCTGCAGAAATCTAGTACTCAACTGTCCCTTAAAACCAATATATAGGTTTGTCTATGTGCATGAAGAAAATTTTAACACTTCAAGCTATGTGATAAGTCGGTACGTCGATTCGAAAATTTGATATTAGACTTGATAAGTTGATACGAAAATTTGATATTAGACTTTTTTTTGTATAGTTTTTAATTAGATCACATGAAACAAAAGAAATTAGAAATTGAAGGTGAAATTAGAAATAAGTATTGTGTCTATTCTTATTATTATTTAAAACTAATTAAGTGATAATTATTAAGAACTATTTTTGTTTAATAAAAAATTTATTTTGTGTCTTTCCACTTATTAGGAATAAAGCTACGTACTACTAAATCTTTCCAAACCTCGCATCTCTCCGAAATTTCTACTGTTGTAAAAATTTTATTATCTATAATATTAGTAATAATCATTAAATGTGTATTTAACTTTATTAAGAGGGACAAGCCCTAAATCATTGCTAAAGCATAAGTCAATCTTCCATCCTATTCTATCTAATAAACTTTAAATTGAAATTTTCCTTATAAATTTAATTGAGTTATTATGCAAATGGTTAAGAGTATATTGAACTAATCAGTCCAAAAATATACAAAATAACAAGTAATTTGTACAAAATTGTAAATTTTATATATTTATTTTAAATATATATTTACCTCTTCACAAGAACTGCTGTAAAACACTAAAACCCTAAAAAAAAGATCACAATTGTTTGCACCAATTTGAACCACTGGTTACAGCTCAAATGATTTTCCGGCTCCTGCATCAGAAAATCATCAAACTAATCACTATTCTTAGAGTAAAGTCCTTGCCTCAAAATGAACCAAAAGAAAGAAAAGGAAGCACCTGTAGACCTGGCACACGCACCTGAGAAGCAAGGAAACATGGATGTACAAGGGCCGAAGAGCAGACATGTTCATATGGTGTGCAGGGTAGCTAGTTATGTACCAGTACCCTTACTTTTACAAAATCGGATTGGCAGGTGGTTCAGCTGGCAGACTGCTTCTTCACAAGTTAGTACCAACCCACGGCACTCGTTACAATGAGAGAATTCTAAACTTGAAAACCATAGAGATCCATTCTGTTAACTATGTCTGTGTAATAATCATTGTAATTAAGAAGTCCCCAAAAACGAGAAAGGCCCAACTCCCCATGCTTGGGTGACTTGAGATAATACACATACAATTCTTTCAAATTTCTGTCAAACTTTTGTTTTATGGTCTGGACCTGCAAAAATAGATAAGTATTAACAATTAGTAACACATTTTCCTTTAAAACTTTAGCTCGAGTTAGAAAGTGTCCGCAGACATGCGTTGCATGTATCAATTCCTGAGCAACTGAGCAATTGTGGGTGATTGAGATTTGTTTCCCACTGCCTGTATGTAGTTAAAGGCAGATTCCAGGATTGCATCACAACAATGAGAAGTAAATTGTCCAGTTGAAGATTACATGTAAACAAGATGCATTACTTGTTAAAAAAGTAGTATATAAATACGATCACGGATTACTGAATTATCAAAGCCATCTTAAAAGTGACGAGGGAAAAACACACAAATTTAGACAGCCCATAAGAATTTGTTACCAAATTCCTTACTGTTCTTCCATAGGTTAATGCAGGAATTTACGTTAAACTTTGAACATGAAGAAATTGACCTATTAGGTAGCACTAATTTCATCTCTTTTGATATAGATATTTAAGATGGAATTTATTAATATAAAAGTAGTTTTCGTAATAACCACAGTTTCAGCTTAACTTTTAGGCAAGCTGAAAATACCAATAACACCAGCATATCTAATGTCGACATTTTGCTGCAAATCCTAATGGTTACACAAAGTAAACCAACAAGATGCTAGTGACCAGTATAATAATGATATGAATACATGACCAGTAAATTGACAGCTGTTAAGCGTGATTTCTTAAGACTATACGAATATCGACCAAAACCTTCCTTCTTTGTGTCAATACCCAGTAAACTGGAAAAACAGCATCAAAATGCAGATGACAAATGTGATGAAGTACAAGAATTACCTGAGAAGTATTTATTCTAGATATTTCACCCGGTGAATCCAAGGGATCCGATTTAACATCCCTCCAGTTGCTGTTAAGGCAAGACCGAAAGTCCAAAGCACATTGCAAAATGTTCTCAATAATGCTGGATATGGCCCGCATTTCATCAGAGAGAAAACATCTGCGGAGTTTACACTCACTATTAACTTAAAGCTGTCGTGTAAGTAGACAAACATATCAAAATGCAGAAGATTCTCAACAGGTCAATGACAGTGCAACACCTGAACTTACATGTTTAATGAATCGACAAGGTATGCCATATGCACCGACTCCAAATCCATCATATCTTTGACCTGAATGAACCCAAAGCCGAAAATTAAAGATTAAAAATTCTCTCTCCCCCTTTCAGAAGAGTGGAATAGCAACAGCAAAAGAATGTCTTCCTCCTGCACCACCTACTCATTTTCTCACATACCATTTCGATGTTTTTTTCCTTAAACCAAATTAAAAAAAAAAAAACTCCCGCAATTTTCTGTGCGGAATAAATTTGTTGAAAATATATCATCAATATTAGCAAAAAATATAATTTAATTATTTTCATGACATTCAACATATATAACAATAGAATGCAGTGTCACCTTCAGCAGATAAGCAGAACATTTCCTGTTCAGTACACTGGCAACAAAAATATCTTCAATAAAATTTAACTAGGGAACTGATTAAAAAGTTAAACCTTATAATTCAGGGACTGAAGGAATCCACACCATGATAATTGAGACAATTGTGACTGCACATACTGACATAATGTAGATACAAAATGATTGACCTGATGCCTGGAACACAAAAATAAGAAACAATAATTCTGATCAGCAATTGAGAAATTCAGGGTAGACTTACTTTCTAATAAATGAAATTCTACTCACATAAATCTGAGTTCAAACTAAAGAAAACAAACTTTCATGAAAGACACTCTGCATCTTATCACTAATTATAAAGACAGAACTCCTCCCAAAGATTATAGTTTCAAGTGTTGATTGTTCCATGTGCCACTTAAGTGGGCCTTAAGTCAATTAGTGGTACCGTTTGGGAGAAGATTAATAGTGAAAATTAAACCACTATCCAAAAAATTCCAAGTGTTTATTATCACAGATTGATATCAACAAGGGCAAACTCACGTATTTGTTAATGAAAGTCTAAGGATGACAATAATAAAGAAACATAAAAAAAGGACTAATCTACATACCATATCTTAGTAAACATTTTAAAACCACAAACTTTTGAGTCATATTCCCCGGGACAGCATTGAAGACGAGTCAAATCCTGTAATATAGTCATAAGAATAAAAATGGAATTTACAAGTTCTACTATCTAAAATACAACTAACTGGAACCAAATATCAAGAATTAGTGCTGTTTCAGGGAGCTAACAAATAACATTTCCGTTAAACTTGAATTTCAAAAGAGAAAGCTACACAATAACAAACTCAAAGAAGTTATTAATACCTTCAGTAAGGACCACACATCAGTCAAAGAGAAGACAGCAAGCTTCACTTGTATTAGGAAACTGAATATCTCAGAATATATTCTCAATGCATCATGAGTCAAGACAATACTAACTGGCCAATCCACTCGATAACCCAGACCCAAGAAGTTAAACGAACGAACCCCTAAAATTTTGACAAGGTCAGCACACATAAGATATCTATAAAAACAAAATTTGATATTAAGAATACATATATAATGAATTTTTATATAGATATGTTTGTAGATAGAGAGAGATTGAGAGAGCAAAATTGTGGCCGTAGCTAACCTACTTTGAATGCTAGTTTTCTTATGTGCTGATATAATGTATGTCTGGTAGTTAAGTAATAAGGTATCCTGGATTTCATAATAGTAAACAAATTATATCCTTTTTCTCTCTAAGGTTTTACCCTGACATTAGTATTTTTCAGCAACTGAATCACTCAACTTAGTTTATTTGGTAATCTTAAGTTTGTTCTTATGTCATCATAATGAGCTCTTGTTCTCAACTTATCCTAATTTCTTTTCCCTCTGTTTTTCTTTCCTTCTCCATTCCCTTCCTTTAATTCTTACCTTAACCACCTAATATTGTACTTGTGTACCTAACCCCCTCCAGTTTCTTTCCAATCTATATATGGCACAGAAATTATTTATTGTTCTCTGGATATAACTGAAGGGCTAAAACTTTTCAGCTACAACAAAAGGCCTGTATAATTTTTTATGGTCTTAGAACTTCCTTAACAAGACATTTTCACATCTAGGAATGATCCTCAATACTTTATAGGGATTACTGAGAAAAAGAATTTACCAATTGCTGATGTCGAAAGTGGCATTATACTATTGCCTTTTATGTAAACAAACAAACGATCCTTATAAGGGTCTCGTTCACACGAAGACCTCTGAACTGACAACTCAAGGAATCCTTGGATATCTGAAACTCTCTGATGTGCCTCTGCAATGCACCATTTCTGTTTTTCAAATATCAAAACAGAAAGAATGTAACAGATTCAGAAGAGAAACTAGTAAATAACTGAAAATGATAATATCAACAATGTCATAGTCAAGGGATCAAAAGAAGATGAGTACATGATTGCTCAAGGACATGATAAAAAAATCTGCCCAGTCTGCCAGTTCCATAAAATAGTATCGCCGCAGAGCCAATAAATGTTGTTGTAAATGAAACCCTTCCTCTAGTAACTTAATAGCAAGCTTACTGACATACTTATACCTGCCTTTTGTGAAGAAAAGCATAATTTTTTGTGCTCTACCAAAATTATCATATTGGGCAAGGGAACTTCAAAAGTAGTTTGGCAGCATAAATGTTTAAGGGAAAAAGAAAAGGAGATGAAACGAAAATAATTAGTCACGAAATCGACAAACACTAGGAACCAACAGATATAATTCATCGAATTTCCAAAATTTCATAAACCTCCTACTTAATCTAGATTACTAATGACAAAAGAATAATTGTGTTCAACTAGTTGATTCAACCAAACAAATAATGAAAGGATACTGAAGCAAGATTTCCTGCAGCAGGCATTTCTCAATGATAACATCTAGTGGAATCTCAAATGTGGAAGACGTGTTATTTTGGTCTCGACCATTTCCCTCATCATTATAACTAAAGCTACTGAGCAAACACTCCCAATGACTCCCACCATAAACATTTTTCAGGACTGCTGTGCCTTGGGCATGCTCTTTTGAATCTGAGGAGGGATATGGAAAAGAGACTCCAACATTGTCTTTTACGATATTATCTCTCCCAAAGCCATGCTTGACTTTATCATGACTCTCACAACCATTAGCAAAAGCAGTCATAACTGATAAAGTCTGATATCCCATTGGAGAAGTTAGTCTCGAAGTTAACTTCTCCAGAGTTACCTTACAAGGGTCTTCTACAGAGGAAAAATCAAAGCAAGTCGATGATTATTTATAAACTGAACTGCATCTCCTTCCATGCACTATTCTTAGGTAAAAGTATTTGTTTTCTTTTGACATTGGGTTGGCACTAAGAAACTTGCTATGGTTAAGCTTCCATGGGCGTAAGTAAAGTCAATAACTCTGATGTGAAGTTATCTTTCCCACGTTCATACCTGCTCAGTGTTTCCGCTGTTAAGGCTCCTTTGGCAATAGACATTCCATAAAAATGAGATATGCCTTCATCCAGAACTCCCACATTTGTTTCAACTGCTTCTTGCACACAGTTCACCCCATTTAAACTCATTTGATACTTGTACCTTTCATCATCATATTGACCATTCTTCAGGAAATGAAGTGGTGAGCAGTTACTGGGGGAATCATCCTTACATAAAGTGTTATAAATGCATGACCATTTTGACTCCAAATCATGTGGGACAAACATGTAGCCTACAGTTGCTTCTTCATGGGAGGAACGCACAAAAAGATCATATGTCTTTTTGTCATTCTCATGTAAGGTGTCATCAGCGTCAGGTGCTCTTCCACCATTTTTGGGTTTTTCCAGCGTTTTGTCAACGGGGTTACGATTACAAAACCCTAGAGAAGACAAATCTCTTTCCAAGTTTTCAACCAAACAGTGGCTATGGTCATTCAGCTGCTCAGTTTCATTTGGCACCTCAGAACCACTTAAAGAAGAGCACTCGGATAGATCAGATGATTCAAAACCATACAATTCACCTTCTGGAGAAGGGCAATCAGAACCAATTTTATCATCAGCCCTGATAAGCAAAGAAACTCACATATTCACAAGGTTGCAGCAACATATTAGACAAAGAAATGACAAGGTAAAATATTAGGAAAGTAAAAGCAATGAGATATATTATGCTTGTACATTCAAGTCCTTGCACCTTAGCACATGAATTCTTGCCCCCAGATTCAAATAGATAAAATTTACACTTACTGTTGACATATGCAAGTAAGTTTTAGAGCAAGCAGAACATCTGAGAACAGGTGTACCGTAGGTGGGGTTAGGAAAAGAAAAAGGGAGAGAGGGATGGAGGGAAAGAATTATTACACTTTTGAACTCTGCTTTTCAACAATTGAAGGGCAATTCCACCTGTCATCTAAATGGGATGTTGAAGATGTCTTTAAACTCCCTCCATCTTGGTCAACGAAGAAAGATAGAGCACTTTGCGAAACTACCTGAAAACTGATTTTTCAAGTTAGATGTAAGAACTGAGAAGGCAACAATAATTAAATAAGCTGGACAAGATCAGTGACAGACACAAAATAACCACCTAAACTGTGTTATATAATTTGCCCCATCTCAGCAATCTCACTTAAAATCTAGTTGATGTTTATTCTGGTTAGTAGATGTAAAGGAATAAACAAAATGGGCATCACTTTAATAGCAGTTAGGAAAAGGAAACTTAAGTTTCAAAAGTGGAAAGTAAGGGCTATCGAGAGAAAACTTTATGCAACAAAGAGGACCGCCCGCTAAATGAACCGAGATATACAGTTTCAGAATGCACACTTACTGAAAAAGATGGCAAGAACTAACATCTAAAGAGTGGCGAGGATAATATTTTTAAAAGCTTCATATCTCATGTAAGAACTAGATCATTGTTGATTAAAAATGTTGCAAAATTTTCAGTATCAAAATCCTAGGATATAAATATGAAAATTTAAAATAACCAAGCAATAGAGCCCTTTTGTGCGTCCTTCCTAGAGCATATGACCATCTGAAAAGTTAAGTTCTAATGAATGCCCACCACATTGTTCTAATTTAGAAAGCTTTCTTTCTTAATTTGCATGTCTAATTAGTAAAGGGAGGAAAATAAATAAATTGCTTAAATGGAAGAGAGAATCTTTAACGATTTTATATCATAGACATACCACTCAATCGATAATCATTCCTATGTTCCTAATGCAGATAAAAGAACAAGTCATGTACTAGCATCTCAAGACACCCAAAAGATAATAGGCATCAAATGCAGATACAGGATCCAATTATGTGCATTCACTTAGATAAGGGTAGAATCAGGCATATCAGCAAATTAACAAAATCACGATTTTCATAACAAGAGGAACAGCCATTTATTATGTAATACCTAAATATTTAGAATTTCCCTAAACTATGTGAAAGAAAGTGGATCAGATACTCAAGTCCACATTCTGCACATAC
>JANZLC010000201.1:5063183-5088264 GCA_026413385.1 Erythroxylum gracilipes
TAATCATTACCTGCCGATGCCTGAATTCCAATTTCAACAACAGAATTTCAAGTTTTTGCAACATTTTCTTATAATAGATGTCTCTAGCTAATACCATTGCTTCCAAGCCTTGTTTGTTGAAAGTCAATGTTGATGGACAAAAGAAATGATTGCCAGCATAACCATCCCAACATGGAAGAGAATCTTCAAATGTATAATCACCAGGGGCAACATGATTACATAATTCAAATAACTTCTTCAGAACTTGAAGCTGCTGACCTGCCCTGATCAGTGGACTCAAAAAGTCCTTCAGAAAACAAGGAATAGCAACTCCATCCTGTAATTTAGGTGAAAAATACGGTCATGAAATGTGAATGCAATTTTTACAGGATAACATAGGTAAACAGAGAGATTTATGAGTATGAGCATTCTGTGATATGTTAAAAAACATTACCCTGAGACTTGCCAACGAGAAGTGAATAGGAATGCCAGCTTTAAAGTCAACACAAGAAGACTCACTCTCAACAAATTTTATAACAAATTCCTCATATGGATCACTCAGCTCAGCTTTAAATATCCATGATCTGATGAAATCACAATATGGCTCGTATGAGCAAAGAAACAGATATTTGAGCAAAGCGCAGTAACCAGGATCAGCAACCTACACGGAGTGAATAGTATGAGGCATATCTCAAAATAACACTTTGACATTGTTCAATACAATTGGTATGGTAAATTGAATTTTAATCTCACTGCAAGCAATATGTTTCATATTGGTAACAGATAGAATATTGACTAAAACAATGACATAATGGTAGATTGAAGCCAAGCAATTCACATTATCATCAGCACATATCCAACACCTATAAGTTGGATATGATTAGAAGAGTTTATCAAACCCACTAAACAACAGATAAACATCTATGAGGATATGATTGTGCAATGGTTGGTATTAGGAAAGTCTTAGGAATCCTAATATATTAGAATAGTCCATGATTCTAGTGATCTCCTAAATCACCTAGGATTTCTTTTCCTTAGGTAATTATCTCTCTATTGCTATATATATCAGATGAGGGTCTTGGTAAATTATCAAGCCCTCAATTCTTCCTCTAAAACTCCACATGGCTCCGGTGACACAAATGAGTATTTGCCTACTTCCTTTATTCCTTTTCAACCAGTCCCTAGTCCGGTTGTTTCTGACACTAGTCTTTCGGAGTCTACACCTGACACTCAGCATGCCCCTTTAGAACGTTTATCTAATCCTAATTTGCAAGTGTATACTCGACACACTCGTCGAGAAGAACAACCAATCGATTCACGTCAATCCCCATCGGCTTCTTCCTCTTCATCTCTAGCGGATGATGGTCTTAATCTTCCAATTGCTTTTCGTAAAGGAAAAAGGTCTTGTACATCTCACCCTATCTCAATTTTTCTCTCTTATGATTCTTTATCACCATCATACTCAGCTTTTGTGTCCACCTTATCTTCCACACCCATACCCAAGACTGTTTCAGAGGCTTTGGCTCATCCTGGATGGACACATGCCATGGAAAAAGAGATGTCGGCTTTGCAGGCTAATCACAGATGAGACTTAGTACCTCTTCCACATGGTCACACGATTGTTGGTTATCGTTGGGTGTTCACTGTTAAGGTCAATCCTAATGGATCTGTTGATCGTCTAAAAGCTCGGCTGGTGGCTCAGGAATACACACAGGTGCACGGTATGGACTACACTGAAACTTTCTCTCTGGTTGCTAAGTTGACCTCTGTTCGTGTTTTCATTGCATTAGCAGCCACAAATAATTGGCCCCTCCATTAGCTTGATGTGAAAAATGCTTTCCTTCATGGTGCCATTGACGAGACTATCCATACGGAGCAACCACGGGGGTTTGTTGCTCATGGGGAGACTAGACTTGTGTGTCGTCTTAACAAGTCCCTTTATAGTCTAAAACAATCACCGAGAGCTTGGTTTGGTAAATTCAGTACAGTGGTTATAGAGTTTGGTCTGCAGCGATGTGGTGTAGATCATTCTGTATTTTATCGTCACTCTGCAGCTGGTAGAATTCTTTTGATTGTTTATGTTGACAACATTGTTATCACAGGTGATGATAAAGCAGGGATCTAGTCCTTGAAATCCTTTCTGCAAATCAAGTTCCAGACAAAGGACCCAGGTCCCCTAAAATATTTTCTGGGTATTGAAGCCGCAAGGTCTAAAATGGGTATTTGTTTGTCCCAAAGGAAATATGTTGTTGAGCTTTTGGAAGAAACCGGCTTATTAGGCACTAAACCAGTCGATAGTCCTATGGAGCTGAATGTAAAACTTGATGCGGGAAAAGGTGAATCTTTAGAAAACCTAGGGAAGTACAAAAGGCTGGTTGGTAAACTTAACTATTTGACTGTCACTCGTCCAGACATTTCATTTGCCACAAGTGTGGTCAGTCAGTTTATGGGTTCTCCACGGACTAGTCATTGGGATGTAGTTGTCAGAATCTTGAGATACTTGAAAGGATCACCAGGGTGAGGTCTTCTGTACCAAAATCACGGACACACTCAAATACGAGGGTATACAGATGCCGATTGGGCTGGTTCTTATGACCGGAGGTCTACTTCAGGTTATTATGTTGGGAGGAAACATGGCGTCATGAAAAAGCAAGAAGTAAACAGTTGTTGCTCGCTCTAGTGCTGAATCTGAGTACAGGTCCATGGCATCCACCACATGAGAGTTGATTTGGTTGAAGCATCTTCTTAAGGAACTCGGTTTTGAGCACCCCTCTCCAATGGAGCTAATGTGTGATAATCAACCAGCCATTCATATTGCCTCTAATCCGGTCTTCCATGAAAGGACTAAACATATCGAAATTGACGGTCACTTTGTTCAAGAGAAGCTTGAAGCAAGACTGAACAAAACTCCCTATGTCAAGTCAAAAGATCAACTTGCTGATTTATTTCCAAAGCTCTTGGGGCATCTCAGGTGAAATCTATACGTAACAAGCTTGGAGCCTATGATATGTACCCTCCAGCTTAAGGGGGCATATTAGGAAAGTCTTAGGAATCCTAATATATTAGAATAGTCCATGATTCTAGTTATCTACTAAATCACCTAGGATTTCTTTTCCGTATGTAATTAGCTCTCTTGCTATATAAATCAAATGAGGGTCTTGGTGAATTATCAAGCCCTCAATTCTTCCTCTAATCTATTCAACAGTTGGAAAGGATAAAAAGAAAAAATTGCCTCAACTAAGTTATTCAATATACCACTGTTTCTCTTTCTCATAAAGGAAAATAAAAGTGAGGGAAAAGGTCTGAAGTAAACTGACCTGTAAATGTTCATACAAATAAGTAAGAAGATCACCTCCTTTGTGGAATTTAAAAAACTTTAAGGTGGCAGTAGAAATTAAATCTTCGAAAGGAGAGACAGAGAAGCAAAGAGCTATATCATTTAATTCGCAAATATTTCCAAGAGCCTCAATCCGAGTTCTCAAATCCTTTGTGTGCAAGTACAACTCCAGCAGATTAACTTCAGAATGCACAACATTAGTCAGGCATTCTGACCCATAATTTGCATAAGGAGGGAGTTCAGCACTCTTCGATGAGCGTCTCAAATGTACAGATGCAGATAAAGTATCTAGCGCACATACATATCCATCTAAAACCTTCCCGACTGCAACCGCAAATGCCTGATTGACTAGACTGTAAGGAGGATGCTCTTCCTTCTGTGCGTTACCATCACAGTGGCATTGGTCTCGAGTTGATTCAGAAACTCCATAGCTCTTTCTCACTGAATATATATGACAATTCAAATTCAAGAAACTATCTACAAATTTCCGGAGAAGACAAACCAAGGTGCCTGAGCAGCCAATGGACTTGAGGATTTTTCCCAATGCTTGAGTGCTTGAAGACCGATTCCATAAACTAGAATTTTGAAGGTGGGTCCTATCAGCTGAATCAGAACAAAAGGAAGCATGGAGTTTTTCAACGCTGAGAATAGCCGACTGCACACCTTGCAAAGCATTCAATGCCAATTTCACCAAACTTGCCTCCTACAAAACCAATATATATTCTTATAATGCAAAACGAAGGAAAATAAGAACAAGATAAGCAAATTAAACCCAGGTCCAAAACAAGAAAACACTCTCCATCAAGAGTGCCTTCAAACTTGAATCACTTTAGAAATCATTCTCCAGCATTATTTGGCAACAGTTAAAAAAGAGTACATTAACAAATAACAACGGTTTTAGAGGACCGCAGCCATCGAAATCAATCATCACAATCATCCGTTCCAAATTCACAAAGTATGAGCCCTAGTTCTTAGATCTCTACAGATAGTTGAAAACCAAGTAAGTTACTGAGACGGGATCAGCAAAAAGGTTGATAATGTGAATAAAATTTCACAAAAACACGAGAAATTCAGTAGAGAAAAGAATAAAGAGAAGGTACCTTGCAAGCGTCGTATCGATGGTGGAAAATGTTGGAAGTGGGAGCCGGCTCTCTCATGGCCTCCGTTTCTTTACTACTATTATTACTACTACGGCTCTGTAACACAGTAACACTTGTGTTCATGAGTCTCGCTCTCTTCTTTTACGATCTAGTGCTTCGCTCTTTTTGAATTTTTCAGTTAAACTGATTGGGCTTACGGATCGTGATTTTGCACACTTTTGAGATGATTGGACCTCTGTTTAGCGCCCCTCTTTAAGTTATTCGGCCTGAAATATTCACATAATTTTTTATAAGAATTTAATTTTCAATAATTTTAAATTTTATGAAATTAAAAATCTTTAAACTATTAAAAAGTCTCGTATCTTTAATTCAATAAAATGTATACATTTTTTTAAAAGACCGGGCTCAAGCTTAGTGTGAGGCTCGATCAACCCAGACCTAATCTATTAATTTCGGGGCGAGACCCATTTGTCATTTATGTTAAGTAACCGTTTTATCACAACAGCTTAAGCTAAGTTGTTGTGTGATACCAATTTAATTAGTTTTATATATTTACTAACACACCCCTTCAAGTGAAAACTTTTTGGGCTTGAAATTTGCAGAGACTCACTCTACCCTGTGCTAAATAATAGGTGAGTGGTAGAATTTGAACTTACAATCAATTGGTCATAAAGGTTCTGATATCATGTTAAGTAACTGTTTTATCACAATAGCTTAAGTTGTCGTGTGAAGCCAACTTAATTAGTTTTATATATATTCACTAACAATCTCTAATTAAAATTTTGAACTTTTTAATATTATTTGTGGTATTATAATATTTTAAATCTAATTAACCCTCAATTTATATAAATTTTTCATCAAATATACACATTCAGTTAACATCAATAATAAAAATATATGATAACGAGTTATATATAATTATATATATATAGTTATTTACTTAGTGGATGAAAAATAAGAATTATAGATTTCATATCTAATGAATAATTGTTATTTAGTGGATCAAAGTTTCTAAATGAAGTGGATTTAGGAAATTAAACGGATTTATTCTAACTGCAGACACAGAAATTATTGATTACATGAAGGATTTAATTAAAAGCTACATTATTTGTCTGATTGTCTTATCGACCGGAGCATGGTCGTGATTGTGAGATGATCTAAGGGACTTAAAAGCATACAGCCCAAATGCGGCAAGGAACAAGATAACCAGAAGCAAGTTGAAATAATTGCTTGGCTCCTTCAACCCCTTGAGCAAGTCACCGTAGTTCTTGTTGCTGTCGTCTTTAGCATATTCTTCGGTACCACTTGGTATTTTGCCTGACGACTTTTTCTCCTTACAAGAGTCACAGAGACGTTCTTGTTCTACGCTCGAGCTGTTTACTCGCTTGTTTCCTGGTTCTTCTGAGGACTTCTGCTCGGGCTTTGAAGCTTCAGTAGGAGCTTGTATTAATGGTGGTTGCACCTTGTCCTGTGGCTTAGGAGGTTGCGCGGACGCACTCACCTTGTCCGCCGGAGGTTTAGGTCCTTCTGTAGGTGGCCGTGGCTTTTCTTGCGGTGGTTTAACATCTGGCTTTGTTGGTTTCTGTTGGCTTGGAGCTTCTGGTGGTGGCTGTGTTGCCATTTCCGCCTGTGGCTTTTCAGGACTCGGAGCTTTTTGATGTGGTTTCGCAGGTACGATCACTTTAGGGTGTCTCACAAAGAGTATACCTTTCTCAAACTTGGCAGTGATTCCATTGAAATCGTAATTCGATGAAATAGGAACATCCTTGCGAAATTTGCTCCATTTGCTGCCGTCTACTGACCTCTCTCCGATTAGCCTCAGGGTCTTAGCTGTAGTCACTTGAACCTTCAATTGCTCCTTTTTGAACCCTGTAGTGAAAATCCAAGGTTGGTGTAGGTTTTAACAGGGAAAACTTGTTAAAAAGAGTGCAGGAAAACAACGAGAAATGAATATACCAGGCAGGTAGACCATGAGCGTGTCAGCTTCAGGCTCTCGTGTCCACTCCATCGATGGCTCGAAGGATTCGTAGACACGATCAGGTGCGGCCACCTTTGTTCTTAAGTCCATTTTCAGCTCTTCTGTTCTTGATTATCCTGTGCTGGTTGATATTAATATTGGTTTCCGGAGTGAACATCAGATTATGAGTTGATTGGTTTTATATATATACAGACGATATCAGGAAGTAGCTTGCAATCTGATGACAGCCTTCCTTCTGGATACGTTTCATATTCACTTGGATATTGTTTGCCTTGCATAGAATTTATACCTTTCCTTCCTGATCGTTACCCTCATTGGCTTTTAGAGAAATTCATGCTTTCTAGGCAACTACATCGGTCGGTCTCTTCATGCACAGGTAAAGTTTAGAGTTCTTTCTTGGATTATGGGAAATGTGTTTTCAAATTCTGGAAGAGGACAGGTCGAAAGCTTTTCTGAAGTGATTCAATATTTCTTTATGGCACAACGAAAACATTAAACGTGTAAATATACATGGGAATAATATGGGAAAAGGCTGAAAGAGAACTTAAAAAATATCAGTGGCTCTTTAGGCGTCCCACAATTAGAAATAACAAATTATCATGTCAAATTTATTTAGATTAGGCTTAAATTTTAATTTTAATTTTTTCAAATTTAATTAGTTATATCAAATTAGTTTGATAATAGCTCAATCAATTTAAAATTAATTAATCTAATCTAATCTAATTTGATATTAATTAAACTCAACTTTTAAGATATTTAATCAATTTGAGAATGAACCGATAAGGTTGCTCTTTTATGATTAATACAAGTAGAAAATCTTGTACCCAAATAACCATTTAATTAATTATAAATTCATAATATGAAAAAAATAAATTACATATTTATCAAATATTGTATTTCATATTATCATATTTTAATATAACAAAATTGAATTAGAACAAAAGATTTAATGTGATCTTTTACCATTATGACCTTTTGTTCCCAATTGCAATTTCCACTTAAAAAATGAGGAAAAACAATTCCTGACTTTGACATTTAGGAGTTATTGAATTTAAGACTTTCTGTAGTAATTTTATTGTAATAAGAAAAAATTTATATTGATCAACTAAATAAATTTTAAAAAATCTAATTAATTTTAGTGAAATGAAGGAATACCTTGAATTAATATTTAATTTTAAAAATATTATAAATAGTTAATATAAAAGCAATTGATTATATTTTAAGTAGCTTACATCGTATAATTAAAATAATGTTCATTTTGGTAACTGTTGAAGACTCTGTTTACTGATGACTACAAGCTCAGAGACGATATCGCCACTCAATGAAAATTGAGTCTAGGGCCGAGGCTCCCGATCTGATCATCTGAAAGAAGAATGACAAAACGACAGAAAAACAAGAGAAGCAGGCATTGGTTCAAATATCCCACCACCCAAGCACAGAAATAGATGTATTTGGTATTTGGAGCACGTAAAGCTTCGGTGTTGCCACTTTTTATCTATAAATTGAGCATATAGTTATAGCAATTCTCTTTTATTCAAAAAATAAATATTTTACGGAGATGAAATTAGCTATTTTCAAGTTGAGCAACGGTGTCGTTTAATCTCTGGTTCGTTTCTCTGAAGTCGACGCCGCTCTCCGCCGTCACTTTCTCTCGCCACCGTCTTATCCTTGTTGCTCTCTTGGTCGATTGGAAGTGTTTCTGTGATCTGTCCTTAGAGTTTGAATTTCACATGTACCTCACAACTTCATGAACTTAAACTGTTTGATAAATTTTGAGTGAGAAAGTTGCAACTGAAGTTTCCAATGGCAAACAGCAAATATGAGTATGTTAAGTCATTCGAGGTAGAAGATGAGGTTATGCACCCTAATATCATTGTTGTTCGACTCGGTGGCAGTAATTTCACAAGGTAAAGATATTCTAAACCAATCTACATTTGTTATTCAACCCTTTTTTCTAACTGTTTATCTTTATGATCTCGATTTTTATATCGTCTTGTAAAAAAATGGTAGATTTTCTGAAGTGCACGAGTTTGAGAGGCCAAACGATTTGAAAGCGTTAGAATTGATGAACGCTTGTGCAACTTTGGTGATGGAAGAATATCCAGATATAGCCTTCTCATATGGTTTCAGTGATGAATATAGGTTCTGAAGTTCACTTTTTTTGTTTTTTTGTTTTTTGAGTAATTAGTTAACACGTTGAATAAATTCATAATCTTTTATACATGCAGCTTCGTTTTCAAGAAGACTACCAGGTTCTATCAGAGGCGAGCCAGGTTGTTATTCTTAGCTTTTTATTACTGCTTGCTTCACAATGTAGATATCTGGTGTGAAAGTTTTAATCACGTACTTCTATGCATTTTACCAAGAGATTTGTAAAAGATTATATAGTTATATTGCTGTTATAGTATCGGAAAGAATGGATGAAGAAGTTTTGATGTCCTAACTTCAGCTTCTTTGCAAATTGGAAAATCAAGTAAATGGTAAACAGATACACTCTGAATCAGTATGTTTATATGAAATATCTTGTTCAAGGCTACTGCTACACGGGCAACATTAGAAGTCTACTTTGAAATACCTTAGAAAGGGTGCTTTAAACTTTCACTTTTCTGATCTTCAATCATATTTCTTATTTTCTTAATTTATGTACGGTTACCTTTTCATGAAAGTTGTATAGATATTCTGAATTTCTATTTTAAGTTATAGTCCATGTAAGGGGGGAGTCTTTACATACATGAAATTAATGGATCTTGCAGCAAAATTCTTTCGCTAGTTATGTCATTCTTCACTTCTACATTTGTCACAAGATGGAAGGAATTCTTCCCTCAAAAAGAGCTAAGATATCCCCCTTCATTTCACGGGAGAGTCATAAGCTGTGCAACTACCGAGGTTCTTCAACAGTACCTTGCTTGGAGACAGCATGAATGTGAGTTTGGACTGTAGATAGTAAGCAAATTATGAAAGCCAAATTTATTTATGCAAGGAAGTACTTCGTGGTAACATGGGAGCATTAATACACCAGGATAGTAATCAATCATACACATTTCTTCAATTTTCAGGCCATGTTACTAACCAGTATAACACTTGCTTTTGGATGCTGGTTAAATCTGGAAAGACTAACGACGAAGCTCATGAAATTCTAAAGGTGCTTTTCTCTTTTCTTCTCCTTTTTCCTTCTCCTTTTTTAAAAATCTGGTTTACTTAATTTGATAATTTCAATGATGTTAGCTGTTACCTGGAAATTGTTATTCTAAGAATTATAGTTTTCACTTCTATCCATTCTGAAGTTCTTTTGTTGTCCTTTTCCTCTCTCTTTCTTTTACTCTCTCTGAAGTAGAGATTTAAGTTTGCTCTATCAATCAGGAGTCTGCTTCAGTTTATGTTACCTTAGGTTCTATAAATGCAGGGCACTCAAAAGCAGGAGAAAAATGAACTACTCTATCAAGAGTTTGATATAAACTACAAGAAACTTCTAGAAATCTTTCGTCAAGGATCCTGTGTTCTGAAAAGAGAGGTTATTTCTCCTATCTATTTTGATTGTTATGACACACATCTGATGCATATACTTTTCTTTCTCTCATCTCTTCTTTGCTTGGTTGGGGATTTGGAAATGGTAGGAGAAAGATCAAGAGTTCAAAAAGCTTATTTTCTTTGCATGTCTCGAAATTTTCTTAAGCCTAATATCTCAGGGAATTTTGTCAAGTGTAGACCATAAATTAATCTGCTGAGCTCTATTCGTATAATTTTGAGGCAAATTTTCATGCTAAGTTTCTCCATTGCGAGTTTGAGATCAGTTAATTGAATCTTGTTATAACTTACATGTGGCTTCATAAGCTATAACACATCATCTCACTAGTGCTTTCTCCAAAAGATTTATTCATAGAAGTCGGCTATGTACCATAAACGAACTTCCATATTTTTGCTGTTGTACCACTAGAATGCTGATGACATGTTAGGAGCTCTAACATATTTCAAGTTAATTAAGTGACGTACAGATTTTCAGAAATTAAGACAATAATTATTGGTTACTCTAACTTATGTATCGAGAAGTTGTAAATGCTAGGTATAACAGTTAGACCATGAATGTTGCTAGTATATTTGGCAACTTCTCTGCCCCTCTAATTCTAGGTCATTTAAGCCTAACACTAGGGCCATAAGCTTTCCAATTGAATCTGGTGCAAAAATGTTTTCAATGTTGCTGTGTTTGCAAGATCATTTTCAGAAATGATTTTCAACAAAAAATATCAGTCTTTGGCTTCTGAAGCTTCCATTTCATGCCATCATCCTATGGAGGACAGAAGATGACTAGTAACAGGCCCAAGGCATTTCTTATTTTCTTTTTTATATATTTTGTGTTATATTTCCTCTCCGTTAAGCCTTTGGCATTTCAAACTCAGATCTTGGATGTAATATTTATAGGTGGAGGATATTGTGAAGTACACTGATAATGGCTCTCCAGTTAAAAGAGTACGAAAAAGACCAATAATAGTCCATTCAGAGAATATAGCTGGGAGAAGCTTTTGGAATGAGCACCCTAATCTTCTTCTAGAGCTGGGTGGTTTTGTAGAGGATGTTTCCAAAACTAAATCAGATTACGTACGGTCTTTCATATTTGAGAACAAATTGATGCCATCTACTTGGATTGTCATCAGAATAGATGGGTGCCATTTTCACAGGTGTTGCATTTAGGTTTCAATTGGGTTGAACAATTATTTTCATTCCCATTATTTTTAAAATTTTGAAAAATAGGAATATTGTTTTAGTCAGTGCTTTTAGAACTTTGTAAATTTTTAGTTGTTTGTCATAGAGCTTAGGAATTTAGATTTTCTTGAATATGAATTTTTGATAATGGCATAATCCTGGCTTTGATAGTCTTTACATTGGGCAGAACTACTGTGTATCTGCAGCCTTCTAAGCTTGTTTGGATATTGAATGTTCTTTTATCAAGAAATAACTGTTTTTAAGGTTGCAGCAATATAATTTTCAAATTGTTATCACTTTATGATTCTATTACTTGATTTGTGTTACTTGGGGTAGATTCTCTGGAGTTCATGAATTTGAGAAACCTAATGACGTGCAAGCTTTGAACCTCATGAATGCATGTGCAATGGCTGTTCTTCAAGAGTTTCAGGATCTTGTGTTTTCATATGGTGTCAGTGACGAGTACAGGTACCTAATTGATTTCCTATTTATGATGGGTCGTAATTCCTTTTTTGTGAAACTGTTTAAGTTTGTGCAGTTTTTTGTGAATACTTACAGCTTTGTTTTGAAGAAGAATTCCAACTTTTACCAAAGGCAAGCCAGGTATCCCTTCTATGTGTTCTGAAGCTTTATGCTTTAATATGATTTTGAGCTTGTACATGCACATAGTGGGACAATAAGAAGCCATAACTCCACGCCTATTTGCATGGTTAAAAAAGGACTCTTGATATGAATTTACTATAGTGGTCTAGCCTCTTTTTCTACAACATGCTGTATTTTGACTTCTATGGCTTTCACTTTTGGTTCAAATGCTTTGCTAATTACTGAAACTTATATATTATACTTTGCAATTCTGCATTGGTCATTCAATAAAGTATATATTAGCAAGTAATATTTAGCAAAAAGTGTCTACGTAGAGCTCATTCCTCCAATATGATTGGCTTCATAATGAGCTTAGTCAATTGATCTTCATTTTGAACTTTAGAAAATCTTGGCTCGTTATCAGCATTGATATTAGTTCTTGATCTTCCCTGTGCAGTAAAATTGTATCTTTGATAGTATCTTTCTTCACGTCAATGTACGTGATGAAATGGAGAACTTTCTTTCCACAGAAAGAACTGAAGTATCCTCCATCTTTTGATGGAAGGGCCATATGCTATCCATCATATGAAATTCTTCAAGATTATTTGGCATGGAGACAAGTTGACTGTGAGTAAAGATCTAAATGCTTGTTCCATTAAGATCTAGTAGAGGCTCCAGTATGTTTCAAATTATGTATTTCATACAGATCAAACTAATGTAAATCATCCAGTGATTATGTTTCTGCAGGCCACATCAACAACCAATACAATACTTGCTTCTGGGCCCTTGTGAAGTCTGGAAAGAGCAAAAATGAAGCTCAACATGCTCTGAAGGTGCTCACCTCCGCCAACTCTCTGTGTCTCACTCAACTTAGCATGCCTATATGTTTGGCTTATCAGCTGTTATCTTGTATGTTTATTTTATCTTTCTGTTTTCACAGGGTACTCAATCACAAGATAAATATGAACTGCTTGCTCAATTTGGTATTGACTATAACGCCTTAAACCCCATGTTCCGTTTGGGGTCTTCTGTTTTTTGGGTAATATTCCAGGTGATTTCCCCTTAACGCTTGACTGTTTAACTGTCTGCTATTTCATTTGCATTTCATCTGTTTTGTGTTTAGACGACGCCTAAGTAATTGAAACTGGTTGAGCTCGTGTTGATTTGAATTGACACATCCCCATCTGTGTGCTTGATCCACCATGTGAATTTTTTGACTGACTAACCGTTATTTTGCTGTCTTTCCTACATGTTTTCAAGCTCAATTAATGCCTGCTTCATTTCTCTCATCTCAATTCCACTGAAATCTTACCTTGGTTATGGGAGAAGTTACTGGCATTTCCACTAAACTACAAGATGCAGTGGCTATTACTACGTGTTTATTGTTGACTTTTTCCATGTTAAGAAACTACTTGTAATTTTATACTTGCCTCTTCATTTGAATACAGGAAGATGCGATTGGAGATGAGAATGGATCATTTGTTGAACCACTGCTGAAAAGGAAAGTGATTATAGACCATTGTAACATAATCGACAAAGAATTTTGGGATACACACCCCAGGATTCTTCATTAGACCCTTTCAGGAATTCAGATTTTACCTCTTCCAACTGTATTCTTTATATTTATGAGGTTTCAATATTAGAAACTAAAAAAATATATGTTTTCAACCTCACTCTCTTCCCAAAAATACATAATTTACTTTAGTAAATGTTTGATTTTTAAGCAAACGGCATTTATTGGTGAAAATCAAACATTGTTCGACCCTTTTTATCATCTCTAAATGTATTCTTTACCTGGTGGGAGTAGTTCATCTTCTTTTTTTAAAAAAAAGTTTTGCCAGCATAAAACAGGACAATGTCACACTCCTGAGGTAATGTCTAACCAAGAAGGCTGAGAAAGCTATTAGCCAACTCTGTATTCATGTATTCAACACACCCTAAAAAGAGAACTGAAAAGCTTCTTTAAGAGGAAGCATCAGAGTTTTGCAGTGATAAAGCTTAAAAAACAAAATCCTCTAGGGCCCCAATACATGAACATTGCTCACAAAAGAAGACAAGTTATTATTTGAGCGTCAATGCATTCTCCCTCTCTTATGTTGAAAAGGTTGACACTTTGGCATTTCCTCACTTAGCACTTGCAAGCTCCGCTCGAAGAAGCTTGGCCGCAGCAACCATGTTGCTAAGGGCGGGTTTCACTTCAGTGTACTTGCGAGTCTTGAGACCACAATCAGGGTTGACCCAAAGGATGTGACTTTCGAGGACTGCAAGCATCTTCTTAATACGATCTGCAATCTCCTCTGTGGAGGGGATCCTAGGGGAGTGAATGTCGTACACACCAGGACCAATGCCTGCACCATATTTCACTCCCTCGCGGAAGACTGAGAGGAGCTTTTCATCTGATCTGGAGTTCTCGATGGTGATTACATCAGCATCCATGTCGATGATTGAGTGGATGATGTCATTGAAATTTGAGTAGCACATGTGGGTGTGGATCTGCACAAGTTGTTGAGCATTTTCAAATAATAAGTTGCCTTTCAGCATTTATGAATTGCTCAATGTAACAATCCTCGCCCAGTAAACTAAAGCCACGAAAAAACTGTTAAACCAACGCTAAACCATTATATTCACAAACCCCTGGAGAAAAACTTAGAGCCATTCGCACCTAATTCGTGGTCATCCTCTTATTCATACCTTCCATGTGGAAAAATTATCAGAATTTTGATTTTTCATCATCACGTGCCCTTAACGCAAGGCACTCCAGTATTCAACATTCCGGTACCAAAATACAATCAATGACAAAACTAATGAAGTGCAACTAGAGGGGAAGAAAGGGCACCTGGGTAGTGTCTTTGACACCACAGTTTGTAATCCTGAAAGAATGAACAGCCCAATCGAGATAGAAAGCATGCTCGGATTTCCTAAGGGGTAAACCCTCTCTCAAAGCAGCCTCATCGATCTGGATAACATTAATTCCAGCTCTCTCAAGATCCTCAACCTCATCCTTGATTGCCAAAGCAATCTGATAGCAGGTCTCATGTCTGTCAACAAACATGTTGACAATGTGAGAGCTCATTAAGATGATTACAAATAGCACATTTTGTTATCAGTGTCTTGGTGCTACTTACCTAGGCTGGTCATTCCTTACAAAGGACCAGTTCAATATGGTAACAGGTCCTGTAAGCATTCCCTTCATAGTCCGCTGGGTCATACTCTGAGCCATTGAGGACCAGAACACAGTCATGGCCTTAGGGCGGCTGACATCGCCATATATGATAGGAGGCTTGACACAACGAGAACCATAAGACTGGACCCATCCATTTGCAGTGAAGGCGAATCCAGACAATTGCTCACCAAAGTACTCAACCATGTCATTTCTCTGAGACACAGAAAAGATGGAGGCTGTCAATAGAAGTACAAGAAGGAAAAGAAATCATATCATCAAACGAGACAGCTGCTTAATTGAGGCAAAAGCTCACTTCAGGTTCACCATGCACCAAAACGTCGATGTCTAGCTCTTCCTGGAGTTTCACAACCTTGCTAATTTCCTCCTTGATTGCCTTGACATAATCATCCTCTGATATCCTGAAGTAATAACCAAAGAAGAAAGAGAAAAAAAAAAAAAAGAAGAAAAATATAGCAAAACTAGTCAACATAATTGACGAGCTGAAGTTAATTAGTATAATCTGAGAAGCAACAAATCTTCTCACTTCTTGGCTTTGTATTCACGGCGCACTCTTCTAAGATCCATGGTTTGAGGGAAAGATCCAATAGTGGTTGTGGGAAGACTTGGAAGGTTCAATTTCTTCTGCTGGGCATCAAGCCTTGCACTGACATTTGTTGCCCGACGGTGGTCAGATCCTTTCAAAGTAGCAGCCTAAGCAAAATGGATGAACAATCAAAAGTAACAGCCAGTTAAACAACCTTGAGAAACAATTCCAATGAAGAACAACCAAACCAAAAATGGAGTCAAAAAGACAACAGATAGCAATAATATCAAGAACTTACAGCCTTTTGAACAGCCTCATTTGTCACTCTAGGCGATGACTTTCTTGAAACATGAGCCAATGCATTATTAGAGAAGAAGGCCTGTATGCACCAAAAACAGTAAATCAACAAGCTTTAGAATTACAAAAAACTTAATAGAGAGATAAAGCCTAGTTTCCCATACAACCTAAGAAATTTTATCCTTGTTTAAATTTTCTAGAAGGACAAATTATCATAAATCAAAATTGGTTCCCAACTCTTATAGAAGTTAACACTGCATGTGCATCCATTATTTCAATTCAATGAAGCATAATGAGAACAAAAATAAGAAAAAAGAAATCAGCAACATTAACTGCTATTACAGTTACCTTATTGAAGGTAATATTGAAATTCATAATAAATGGGTGAAGTGAAACCTAAAAGTGTACCTCATCCCTTTGGCCAACAAATGCCTTGGCCAAGGCATTTACTTCAGTTACTTTCTGAGCGGCAAATGCTAGCCATGACTTAAGATCTTTATCGAATTTAGGTTCATTTGCCAAATCAACTGCAGTGTGAAGAAGAGAGCAGGAAGTGGAGACTACAACCTTGTCTGCATAAACATGATAGCTCAAATTATTTCACATCTTGCAAAGATAAGAAAAATTGGAATGAAAAATCAAAGGGAAAAAAGTCAGTACCTTTGCCCACAAGGCCCTCAAGATCCTGCAATAAACTAAAGGAAGAAGCAAGGTCATTCGCCCAGATGTTCCTCCCATCAACCACTCCAGCAAAAAGGTACTTGCCTGAAGGATATCCACCCTTAATTAAATCAAGGGTCTTTGTTCCGCGAACCAGGTCAAACCCAAATCCAGAAACACCCTTCAGAGATGTGAGGGTTTTATATGCTTCAGGTGTCAAATCGGAAAAGTATGTCTCAACTAGAACATTCAAACCAGAAAGAGATGCCTCCAGCTCTGAGTACGCTTGAGAAAATGCTTGTAACTCATGATCTTGAAGATCCATTACAAGTTTAGGCTCATCAAACTGAATCCAGGATGCGCCAGCAGCTTTTAGTTCACCAATAACTTCCCTGAAACAAACTAATCATTTGCATGGATCTAATGACAGAAAAGGCTTAAGAATATGTCTGCTCCCTGCTGATCCTATGGGATTCAGAAGAATATCCAGACACATGAAATTTAAAAACAACTACTCTTACTTGTAAACAGGAAGAATCTTGTCAAGTAAGGAAAGGAGAGGAAAGGATTTCTCCACACCCTTGGCTGGTTTTGATAGCAGCAAGTATGAAACAGGACCTATGATCACTGGCACGGTATCAATTCCAAGCTGCAAGACATAGAAACAAAGAAAATCATCTAAATATTTGACAGAAACAGTAGCAGTAATTAGGAAAATTGGTGAATTCAGGAAATGGCTGCTACTCGACAAGTGAACTTCATCGGTTGTGCTTAAATCAAGAGTGTTCACGCTAGCACATATTAAGTTAGATATCCATGGAAGATAAAGACTTTCTAACAATAGAGGAACCAAGGGAACCCTACTGAGCAAAGAAAAGAACTAGTAAATGGGAGATAAAGGACCAAAACAACTTACAGATCTGGCCTCCTTGTACTCGTCAACAGCCTTGTGAGAAGCATAGGAGAAGTTAACATCTGGTCCTAGCTCAGGGACAATGTAATGACTATATAGGAAACAAAATAGTGTCATTCACGAAACATCAAGTCCAGGGCGTAAAAGGAACAACATAAAGAAGCTCGTTTACATCATGAAGCTCCACTTACTAGTTGGTGTCAAACCACTTGGTCATTTCCATGGCAGGGACAGAAGCATTACCCCTGGCCATCGAAAAGTAGATGTCAAATCCAATCTCACCACCATTCCAACCATATCTGGCAGGAACAGCACCAAGCATGGCTGTAGCATCCAATATTTGATCATAGTAAGAAAAGGTGTTGCTTGGAATAAACTTGATTCCCACATCAGCCATATACTTCCAGATGGAGGATCTGAGGTCTGCTGCGACCGTTTGCAATTCCTCAGCACTGCTCTTGCCATCCCAGAAAGATTCCAAAGCAAATTTGAGCTCTCTCTTGGGGCCCATCCGAGGATAACCAACAATGTGGGATGCCATTGCCCTGTTTCACCATGTATCAGGATCCCAAAGCGTGCAGCTAAGCTTAAACATGTGATTTCAAAACAAACAACAACAGAAATTGCTCCAACAAGTGTGATGAACACAAAGTTGCATCTTTGGGATTATTTCAAATCAACTTTATGAGATGTTATCTATCAGCATGTCATATTGTCGCAAAAGGACAATGGATGTTGAAACATGGGAAGAAAAACATCATTTAGCTTAGTTCCATTAAGTTCAGCCCCAATTACTCAACGAAAAGATAGAAAAAGACAGTTGCAAGCAACAATCGTTTATGAAAGGAATATGTCAATAAGATATACCAGCAATAAGGAGCATGTACAAAAAGAAATGTTCAAAATAGGACATCATCCGTTTCAAGTCACTCGCTCTGAAGCGTAAATGGAACATGTAGATATTATAAAGAAATTAAGCTTCCAGCTTTGTGCTGAAAATACTAAGCAACAAGAAGAAATTAGAATTTGGAAATAAACTGCGTTTTTAAGAACCGTAACTTAGAAGAGAGTTGAATCAAAGCATGCGCTTTTTCGAATACACGACTACATAAACACTACCCTGTTCTAAATCCAATATCAGTTAGTTCAACAACTGGCCAACTGCCTATTTCCCAGATCTATAAAAGGAACGAACTTAACATAAAAGAGATCCAGATCACAACTAGAATCAAACGAATTAGTCACAGTTCCTCATACAAAGACCCCACTTTACAAAATCTACTTCAACCAAAAACAAACAATCCTAAAAAGAAAGTATTCATAAGAAATGCATAAAGTTTCAATCTTTATACTTTAAAAATTCAACAAATCAGAATGAAGTGGAAAGAGAATGTGTTTGGAACACGCACCTTACGGAAAAAGTAGGAAAAGATAAGTGAAGCAGAGAACGAGAACGAGAAGAGGATGAAAAGGAGAGTGTTAGAGACTGAACAGATATGAGCTTTAGAGATGCGAAGGGAGCGAGTGTGGGGCAAGAAACTTTGTTCATCTCATTTATAGTACTACTCTCTCCATCTCATTTAAGTGCATTTCAATCTACGGTGTTGTCTATTAAAATTGTTTATTAAATTCGCTATTCCATTTCTACACTATTTTTAACAAAGGGCAAGAGTCTTATATTTTTGCAAAATTTTTAAATAAACTCGCATAATTTTTTTATTTTTATGATTAAAATTTTAATATTAATATCTATTCAGACAAAAAAAATCTGGATAAAAATAAAAGTTTTATCATTAAATTTATAAAAAGTCTGCGAATTTATCTCACTTTACAGAATCTGAAAAGGGTCATAATATCCGTAGCTTATCTTTTAAATTTTAACAAAAAAGTTAATTTTATGACTTGAACTTGATATTTTGTGATCACAAAAGCTCACCCTCTTATTATTAAATTTATATGAATAAATATTATTATATAAATTGATGATAATATTAAGATTAATTGCTTCAAGAAGATTGTGGTTGCATGAAATGATATTTGCTGCTTCCTTAAGTAAATGTTGGATGTTGGATCATAATACCCACTCAAGTAGGTTTCCTTTTTCTTTTGATACAATGAAGGATGATTTAAAATGCTTATAAATACCCTTTAAATTATAAATCATGTATTATTGTTGACTTTCGCTTCTAAAAGTAATAATTTGAATTTTTTCTTAATCATGTAATTTTCTTTCTAATCTCTTTTTTAACTGTATATAAGATATATTATGAGTTCTATTTAGATTTTTCATACGAGTCATTCGGAAATAATCTCCTTACTAATTAGGGGTAAAGTTACGAACTACTATCTTTTAGATCCTATGTATTAGTAGAATTTTTATTGAATTGTTTTTATTGTTGTTGTTATTTTTATTCTTGTTATTTATGAGTTTCATTTAGAGGAGTTATAATATAAGTGTGAAAAAATGTAGAAATATTGAGTTTTGAGAATTAAAATTTACAAGAAGACAAATCTCCCACCTACTCCACTTTTGTTTACTCAAAATCATTATCTTGTCAACCTAAATGTCACATCTCAAATATGGCTTAAGTTGAACATAGTCATGATTTAATAACAAAAGCAACCAAGAAGTCACATCAACAAGGTTGGTGGGCAGGAGCAAGTGTAGAATGCAAAATTACTCAAAACCAATATCATGGAAATATAAATATTCTCATTAACTTCATTTGTCATATGATAACATAAAGTCTTGGTGAGTAGGTGAAATGGAAACAAACCAACCATACCAAAAAATTCAAGTGGAAGACTTTATTAGCCAATAATCCTATCACATCAAGGGTTTGGTAGGAGATAATTGGACTATGTAATGTTTAAGATAAGGTGTCTTTCAAGTGAGGAAAATTGATTATAAAAAAGATTGTATATTTAATACGTAAAAAATAACAATAATAATTTAATAAAAATCTACCAATACGTGAGGCCTAGAGAAATTTAGTAGTATAAAAAACCATAAAAGGACAAATGTGGTGTTCGTAACTGAGCTCTATATTTTCAATTAAAGAATGTAACCTTTTCGTTAATGATTATAATTAACAGGAATCAAACAGACAAAACGTCAAACAAGGGAGCTTAATAGACCAATTCTCAATTGGGTTCCATAAGATGCACAAGACGTTGTACAATGGTGACTTTCGAGTCAAAATAAGCCCAATTGACCAAGATAAAATCACAAAAAAATGATATTTTATTATTTTAAATTATAATATCAAATAAATATGTCAAATCATTTTAATAGAGATTGTTATAAGAATTTAATATTTTAAAATTTTAATACTTCAATTTTTAAATAAAATTTTAAATTAAATAAAATTATTAAGAAAAATCTGATCTTCTATTCTATAAACAATTTTTGACTTATATATCTTGGTTATATTAATTTATTGTATTAGTCATTTATTTGATGGGAGCAGATCTGCTGCTTCCAAATTGTTGTGCCCATTGTTACGTCCTGCTGTATCTTTAAGATTTTAGCCTTCTAATTTATTATAATGAATGACTGACAACATTTTGGGAATAGCAAATTTGTTTTCTTATTTGATACTAGTGACTTTTCTAATAAATAAAAAATAATAATGATAACATAAGTGAAAGCTTTGTTAATACGCAGAATTTACAAAGATCTCCTCAGAGAGAGATTTTTTTATAAATAAAAACAACTCTTAAATATTTTACAAAACCAATTTCTATAATTTCACTTATAAACTCAAATTGACTAACATATTGTGACAACTAAGGAACAAAAATTCCAATTATTATGTATGCATGTAAACGTTGGAAACTCTTTAACCAGAAGCCAAATGTTTCAAATTCAAACAAAATAATCTCTTCTAATATAATTTTTATAGAAATATAAATTGTATATTTAAACAAAATAATTTTACAAAGTTGTTTTGAAATTATAAACATATAATCTCTTCTAATATATTTCAAAATAAATATAAAATTCATAATTTTAATAAGATATAAACAATATAATATTGTAAGAATACTAATTAATCTAAAATAAATATTATCTGACAATTATAAGTTAAAATAATTATAAATTACTTATAAATATTAAGTTGAATTGGGATTTTTTGAACTTAATTTTTAATAGAATTCGATTCATCAATTAAATCATAAAACTTAAATTTGAAATTTAATCTATCAAATCAAATAAGTTAAATCAGTTCCAATATCAAGAAATAAATATATATACTTCAAGGGGAATTGATATGAAATTAATTATATTCCGAAGGAAGCGTAATTTAAAGTGTCGTTGACAAAATCCTAAGATAATAAAGGTTGAGGCAAGTTGAATTCTGCAAGTAGTAAGATATAGACAGAGCAGCCATCTTCACTTGCTTCCTTGCTAGTGCTGGTGTGCATATGCTCCATTATTGGCGTCTAGATGTAAAGTTAACTCAAAGGGATTAGATTTCATTCATATTCTTCAAATATAAATAGAGAACTAGACAGAGAGAGTAGGAGCAAATTAGAAGAGAAGAGAAGATCAGAGAAGAGAGGCCTAACATGATGAGGACTAGGGTTGTGTTAGTAAGCCAAGTATGATTTGCCTGCTTGTTGTAAGATGCTACTGCTCCCAGCTCTTTGTTCACAGGCAATCTCCTTGGCTTCCCAACAGACTATTCTTTCCCATGATAGACCTTTCTCTTCTTTTTATGATGCAAATTAACTTATGACGTGCATGGCAATGCTATGGTGCCATTCAATGTACGTACGGGAGTTCCCAGTTGCTTGCTTTCTTTAGTTTCTGTCTTCTTTTCATACACTTACACTGACTAGCTGGAGGCTGAGAGCTTTCTGCATTCGTGATGGAGCTAGTGATTGTGCTCTAAAAAGGATGCTTGCGAAACGATCGAGTACCAACTGATACCAGTAAGTACTGTAGAACAAAAAGAAGCTAATAACAAAACAAGCAGAAATTGCAGTCTCCTGAGTCAGTGATAGCGCAAATGGCAGTGGCAAAACTGCAAAACCACCTAACCAAGCTTCTCTGCAAAAGGAAAAAGGAGTAACTTGTAGATGTTCGTAAAAGTGAACAGAACATAATAGGTTCTATCATCTTTCTCATTTGAAATTACATTAAGGAATTAAACACACCTACTTGCACATATATATGTTGTTGAGCAGAAGACAAGCATTTCTAGGCTAGGAAAAGAACAAAACCTAACGGATCGGAGGACTACCAGGCAAAGGATTTCTAGGACTACCAGGAAAATAGCTTGTAGACACTAGTGACCGTGGACTTGCTAATGCTTATGTATCAGCGGCCATGACCATGCCCCTTTAAAATGACTTTTTTCTGCATCCCCGCCTTGATAACCTAAGCCTCGCAACCTGATAGAGGATGAAGAAGGTCGCATAGAAACGTAAATGTGTTTAGCTACAATTTTTGTCTACATCATCACCATCTTTTAATTTCTCCAAATTTGAGTTTCTGAAACAATATCATATATATATATATACATGATTTATATAGCATAAACCCTAATGACTTTTTCTTTGTACTGATTATTTTTATATATAATAACATTTCTCTCACACCTTTCACTTAATCTTATCTTCCTCGTCTTTATGTTATTATAAGATTACTTTTAGTTCCAAGTAGATTAAATGCTCTTAAAACTTTGTTTGTTGGAGCATATATATCTTCCATGCTTAAAGTATCCTAACAATAAATTAGTCTAAACTAAAAACAAATTCAAAGAATTCATATCTATATAAATTAATTTTGTATTATTATTTAAAAAATATATGCTTCTAAAAATTAATGTTTTAAAAATTGAATGAGTTTGACTAGTTTAATAATGAAAATCTTGAATCGGTCAACTTTTCGGTTTTATTTAGTTTAATAATTTTTGTTGTTAAAAATTGATTAATTTATTAATTAATCAACCAATTTTTGTCAGGTAGTTAGTTTTTATAAGTCAATTAATTTTTATTTAACAGTCTTTTTAATTAAATTTTAAAATTTTCAATAACTAAGGTTAATTTTCAATTCTTTTTTAAATTCTTCAATTTTATTTAATCTTTAACCATTTTTACGACAGTTTAATATCGATTGAACATTTTAAACTTTAAACTTCCTATTTTACGGGCTTATATTTCAGTCCAATTTTGAAAACGTATGAAAAAAGCTATGTGTTTACATATATTTAGAGCTTCTTGGGAATATCTAATTTGTTAAACATTGATGTATAGAACGAAAGAGAATATAACCCTTTTGATAAAGTGGTATGCGGATTGACTTCACTATAATTCATTTTCATGCAAATGGAATAATGCACAACTAGTTGTACCGACATACGAGGTAACAGGAACTGAAGAGCAAAGTCAACCAATTAGATTCTACTTCTAATAATATTAAGTGTTGTCAATTTTATTAAGGAAATTATCTTGCTGGAGAGTCTTTTTCTCGACACCAACCGAGCAAGCACCTACAGGTGGGACCAAAAGGTACCCAATTCTGTGCACCCATCACTTAAATTGTAAATTCCATTTGTGTCACTCATCTCTTAACATTTAAGGAAAAAAAAGAAAACAGAATAAATCTTCAAAAAGAAAAGAAACATGCATCCTCATATCAAATAAGTTTTTTACTTTATAATCTAATAGTTGTTAGCTCTTTAATAATTCTTATCTTGTAATTTACATAATAAAGAAATTCTCCCGAAAAGACAAATTTAGTGTACAAGACTCTCCGCTTTGTAAGGCTTTATGTAACATTCCCTTTATATTTTATAAAGAGATAGTTTTCGTAACTCAAACCTGTAACTTTTTTGTCATAAAAGAATAACCTTACTAGTTGCTCCAACCTTCTCCTCCATTCTTTACGTTACAAAATTGTCAAATGGCATTTCTCACCGTATTAAGTACACTAATGAAATTAAAAAAATTAAATTCAATGAAAATACATAAACATTAATCTCTATTTTAGCTATAAGTTTTATAATATTGACTAACCTCCTAATAAATAGAAAATAACAATTCAAACACTTTAACTTATTCAACCCTAAAATGAGTGATGTACAACCTTCTATATTTATCCTAAAAATGATAAACCGACTCAGTCTATCCTAATTTAATTTAAGTGGACGAGAAAATATTTAATTGAACAAAATTCAGATTGAATTCAAGATTAGAAAAATTGATCCAGATTGATTAAATATAAATATTGTTTCATGTGAGTCATTTAGAAACAATCTATTTATCAGTTAAGGGTAAGGTTGTATATTACCAGACCTCTTCAGATCCTACGTCTCAGCAGGATTTTTACTGTTGTTGTTGTTGATTAAGTATAAATATTAAAATAATATCATTTTAATAAGTTTGATCATAACTCAAACTAGAAAAGAAATAATACTCTTCTTAATTTTGTATACCACATGTAGTTCTTAATGTCAATTGTAAATTGTAAATTTTATTTTTTTTGAGGAAATAAATTGTAAATTTTATTAAAACTCAATCATATATATTATCAAATACAACGGTGGTATTGGTAACACCAGTAGTCCACAATTGATTATGGTATTCTTGTATGCAGACCTTCTTTTTTATTTATTTGAGTCTATTTTCTCTTTGCCTCTTTTTTTGTGTTTGTGTTATTTACATCTTATGATTATATATTTTTAATATTTACTATTTAATTTAACTATGATATATATATATATATATATATATATATATATATATTAATGCTTACAATAACTTCTCTATTTACTATAGTTTCATATTTTATATCCTTTCTCCACTTTGGAGACCACATGA
>JANZLC010000201.1:5088364-5099426 GCA_026413385.1 Erythroxylum gracilipes
CCCTTCTTCTCTACTCTTTGCATTTGATTTTAATTAAATTAGTATTGTGTGAACTAACTTCTGATTTTATTGTAGAACTTTAATAAAAAGCTTTAGAGATCTATTCAACCCCCCCTTCTAGATCGTTTACATGTTTTACATTATAATTAAGTTATGATTAGATATTAGATGATAGTTGAAAGATATTTTTCTCTCTACAAAGTTCTCCATCCATAGATCTTTAACCATATCCCTTTCCAATTTCTTCCCCATTATTCAATTTCCTTTCAATTTGTTAGTCTGTGTGTAAAATTATCCCTCCATTCTAAGATATGTAACCTAAATTTGATTGGCACATTCTTTATGTTAATTAATATGGTTTCTTAAGAACATATTCCCTTAAGCTTCTATTAAGTCCATCATACTATTAGACTTCTCTCTCAAAAATAAATATAGGTGCTTGATGTATAACATTAAGATAAAATTAAGATATAAAAGAGATTTATTGTCAGCAAGGACAAATCACACTTTTTGAGACAAAATTGATACCTAAATTGCTCTAATTTTAACACTCCATATATCATTGGAAACCTCTAAGAGAGGCCATTCTTTTGGAATAAATTTTGTGACATTAGACTCTCCTATGTTCACTAGAAGAAGATTGATGTTGAATGAAGCCTTAGTAGTTCATGTAACCTGATTATTGTTGTGTATTATTATTAGAGTGAAATCAGAATTTTCTCTATCCTTCTAACATCATGTTTGATATATCAACTTTTGTTGCAAAAATTTGCTCACAACTGAAGACCCATATCTTAATTTATTAAGTCTTTGAAAAAGACAATATCTAGCATGATATAAAAGGATCTTATTAGGTCATCATGGGCGCTTTTTATTTTTGTTTTTGTTTGTCTTTAACTTTTATTTGGATCTAAGAGTTAGAACTTTTTAAATTTTTTATTGCTACGAAAATAGTCAAATTTGGTTGCTCTTTTCAATAGCCTATAGTAGCTAATTTCATTTTCTTACCGAACCACTAGAGCCAATGGTATCCTAGATTTTATGAGACTTTTGAATGAATGAAATATAATTTAATTTTTTATTTATTGATTATTCTTCTATATTATTTGTATTATTGTTTTAATTGATTGATAAATGGTGGAGTTGTTTTGGTCACGATGCGCCGCACTAGCAGCAGATTACCGTTAAGATATTGAGTCAAACTTCATCTTCGTCGGGGTGTGAACAAAATTGGAGTGTATTTGAGAGGATTCATTCTAAGAGGAGAAATCGATTGAAAAATAAAAGACTCAATGATCTTGTGTTTGTTCATTACAATTTGCGGTTGCAGTATCGGTAAGATTTCTTCACTTGTCAATAAGTTAGTACTTTATATTATTATCATAAACTAAAATCTTTCATTATTTACAGTGGCAAACAAATGAAGAGACCATATGATCCAATTGATTATGAAAGCATTGACAAAGTGGAATTTTGGGTGGTTGATGAGGATTCGAGTGGAGAGCTTGATGCTGATGAGATAGAAGATATGCTTGAAGAAGAATTATCTAATGAAAATTTGCAGCCATCTCGAGGTTATATAAGAAACTACTTAATTTTTAATTGTAATATTATCTACCTGTTTATTATTTCACATTATTTAATTGCATTCTTTCTGTTTAGGTGATGAAGAAGACACAAATAGGATTAGTGATCACATTAATTTAACAACTTTTGCTGCCGAAACGTCGAGTTCAAATGATGGTGAAGTTGCTCGTATCTTAAGGCAACAAAGGAATTACCTCATTGATGAAAATACTTGATGGTGGATTGTTTGATTTATTTGATGTTAATTTCATTTGGACTTGATCATGTGGTTATCATTTGGGATAATTGTTGATTTTGTTGTCTTGTTTTAATGGATGTGTTAGATTTGGATTTGGTTATGATATTAAATATTTATACACTTTTTGGTGGATTTTTTGATTTTGCGTTGGTTGATGTAATTATTTTGACATCTAGTCATGATATTTTAGTTTTTATTTGAGAACAATTATATGATTAATGGTTGAAAATTTTATTTATATTATTTGGTATATTTTTCTATTTTTTAATATTACTAATATTATATATAATTAAATATAATTATTACGTAATTATGACATCACACCGGTTAAACCGGTGACCAGTAAAGCCTCCGGTTCGACGTCTAGTCTGGATTTCAAAACCTTGGCTAAAACCATCCAAGTTCTGAGACAGAGAGACTGTTATTCCCATTAAAGGCTTCTCCTTTTCGAGTCGCATAATTTGTGTAGTGAAGATGGATATGTTACAGTCTCACAGGGCGGAGACGATCAGCATTGTCGTGGCACTTATGGCCGTCGGCGCTGCTACTGCCTATTATTTTTATATCGCCAATTCCAAATCCAAATCGAAACAAAAGGGTAACCCTTATCTTTCCTTCTACGTCTGTGTCTGTGCTTTTGTGTTTATGTTTCTGAAGCTTGCTGACTTAGAAATTTTCTTGTTTATGGCATATTAGTTTAGTTGATTTTTGATAAAAAAGGTAGGGGATAATTTGATTCTAAACATGACATGTAGAGTCCTGGGATTATATACATGCGATCAATGCACTTAGATTGTAACTATCAAATGTTACGAAATGTTCAACGTCTTTCACAGGGCATTTGGTGATATTCTGACCCCTCAGTGGTCCACACAACAAAAATTATTCCCTTGTTTTGAAATTTCTTTTGTTCTATATTTTCATTCGTCTTCTTTTTTTTTTCATTTGCGCTACTTAATAAGTAAATAGGAGATGATACCCGGTGTTCTTTATGCCTACGCTTTGCAAAATTAATTTGATATTGGCATTTATTCAGGTTGCTTGGACTCTGAAAACTTAAAAGAGTTTAAAATTGTTAAGCGCACTCAGCTTAGTCACAATGTGGCCAAATTTAGATTTGCTCTTCCCACAACAACGTCGGTGTTAGGATTACCAATTGGGCAGCATATGAGCTACAGGTTTGACTTGGTTCCACAATAATTTCGTGCGCGCGCGCACGTATATATACATATATATATATTGTTAAGATATATTATATATATCTTTTATGTAGTTTTGGTATTTTAAATTGGACATATAAAACCTTAATTATGGTAGAATTAAAGTTGTAGTTATTTGATTAAAGTGGGATTTGTGCACATATCATTGTAGAAGTCCTTTTTAAATATGCATACTTTTTAGATCTCCTATTTAAGGTGGATTCCTTGAAGTTTATCAATACACGTGGACTTTTCCTAGTTGGTGTTGAAGTCTATTGAAACACAATAGTGGATTAAAACTAAGTTAGATGGTGTGGCAACCGAAGCAGGGCATGTGTATGTAAGTGTTGGATGAAGGTTCAGTGGTTTTAATCTACACAGTGAATAAAGTTTCTTTCGAGCGTGTGAGCTATGTTGAAGTAAATTTGAGAGCAAGGGTTGTGTGGTGATGGGACGTTGATAAAACATTGCAGTAATTGTGCATGTCTTTGGTGAGAGCATACATGTGTAATGTGAGACAATTCTTTTGGTGGATCCTGCGTGTGTGTGTGTGTGCACCTAATTTGCAGTGGGTGTATTGGTTTTGATGTGGCGTTGGTTACGTGTGGATAGACAGAAAAATAAACTAGCTGGCTGCGCATCTTGTTTTTGTATGAGTTTAATTGTGTTTCATCTTGGGCATACAGTAAAATAGTCTACGTAGTTTATGGGGTTGAGGTGAAGATCACGTGGGTCTTGAATATAGGTTGGCTAAGTGCACATATGGTGCTTTTGATGTTGTGCATATTGTTCTTTTAATGAGATGAAACATCTTTATGGGTGGACTGCAATCAGTGTGTGCTTGAGTGTATGGTGAATACGCTTCTGTGGGTCGTTGAATATAAACACTGTTGCTGCGTATGTCAAGGAATATAACGACTGATTGTTTTGAAGAAAGTTTTTTGTTGGGCTATTTTGAGAAGACAAATTCATAGGAAAGTCTTCTTTGTCTCAAGTATTTTTGTTATTTAATTTTCAATTGATTAAATACTTGAGCTATTTTTATTTATTACTGTTTTGAGTGAAAGTAGTTAGACAAATCCTCTGACGAGGTTAGTACGAGGCGGTCGTACTATTGGGTTGATTGAGAAAATCCTCTGTTGAGGTTAGTACGAGGTGGTCTTACTATTGGGTGTGAAATTCTTTCACGGAAAGTGAGGTTGAGGGATAGTGTCAAGGGTTGAGTAGTGTCGGCTCAGTAAAGCATTCGGTAAATCTATTGTACTTTCGTGAAAGTTATTAAGCTAGGTGAGGACCCCGCAGATATAGGCAAGGTGTGCTGAACTGCGTTATCAAATTTCTGGTGTTATTTATTATTTCATTTTTGCTTGTTTTTTATTTAGTTGGTGCCAAAGAAGTTTTCAAAAAGTTTGTGAAACTGTTAACTCCCTTTGATTTTTTTTTCATATATATATATATATATAATATTTTAATATTAATTAATTATTAGTTTATTAAATAATTTTATCATAATTTATTATTATTATTATTAAAAGATGTAACTTTAAATTTATGAGCTTATCTAATTTGTTAAACATTGATGTATAGAGTGAAAGAGAATAGAACCCTTTTGATAAAGCGGTATGCGGATTGACTTCACGATAATTCATTTTCATGCAAATGGAATAATGCGTACTAGTTGTACGGACACACGAGGTAACAGGAACTGAAGAGCAAAGTCAACCAATTAGATTCTACTTCTAATAATATTAAGTGTTGTAAATTTTATTAAGGAAATTATCTTGCTAGAAAGTCTTTTTCTCGACAACAACCAAGCATCTACAGGTGGGACCAAAAGGCACCCAATTCTGTGCACTCATCACTTAATTAAATTGTAAATTCCATTGTGTTACTCATCTCTTAACATTTAAGGAAAAAAAAGAAAACAGAATAAGTCTTCGAAAAGAAAAGAAACATCCTCATATCAAATAAGTTTTTTACTTTATAATCTATTAGTTAATGTTAGCTCTTTAATAATTCTTATCTTGTAATTTAGTGTACAAGACTTCCTGTTTTGTAAGTCTTTATACAACATTTCCTTTATATTTTATAAAGAGATTATTTTCGTATCTCAAACTTATAACTTGTTAGCCATAAAAGAATCATCTTACTAGTTGCTCCAACCTTCTCCTCCATTCTCTATATTCCAAAATTGCTAAATGTCATTTCTCACCGTATTAAGTACATTAAGTCTTGATATACAGAAATCAATGAAATAAAAATAAATTATTAAATTCAATAAAAAACATAAACATTAAGCTCTATTTTAGCTATAAATTTTATAATATTGACCAACCTCCTAATAAATAGAAAATAACAATTCAAATACTTTAACTTATTCAACCATAAAATGAGTGATGTGATACCTTTTATATTCATCCTAAAAATGATCAACCGACTCAGTCTATCCTAATTTAATTTAAGTGAACGAGAAAATATTTAATTGATCAAAATTCAGATTGAATTCAAGATTAGAAAATTTGATCTAGATTGATTAAGTTTAAATATTGCTTCATATGGATCATTTGAAAACAATCTATTTATTAGTTAAGGGTAAGGCTGTATATTACCAGACCTCTTCAGATCTGCACTTCAGCAGGATTTTCACTGAATGATGTTGTTGATGATTAAGTATAAATATTAAAATAATATCATTTTAATAAGTTTGATCATACCTCAAACTAGAAAAGAAATATTACTCTTCTTAATTTTGTACGCCACATGTAGTTCTTAATGTCAATTGTAAATTGTAAATTTTATTAAAACACAATCATATATATTATCAAATACAATGGTGGTATTGGTAACACCAGTGGTCCACAATTGATTAAGGTATTCTTGTATGCAGACCTTCTTTTTTATTTATTTGAGTCTATTTTCTCTTTGCCTCTTTTTTGTGTTTGTGTATGTGTTATTTACACCTTATGATTATATATATTTAATATTTAATATTTAATTTAACTATGATATATAATTAATTAATTAATTAATTAATTAATGCTTACAATAACTTCTCTATTTACTATAGTTTCATATTTTATATCCTTTCTCCACTTTGGAGACCACATGAATAGTTGATAGAAATAAGGTGTTGCAACGGGATTTGTTTTGGAAAAAAACTGTGACTAATACTTGTGGATTTGACCACTGAAACTCACTAAGTAATATAGGAAGGGTGAAGATATTATATTGGATTTAACTCCTAAAATATGATAATTAAGTTTTTAAACTTTTTGAATAACATTGATCATTAACTTACGTGAGCTCATTTAGAGTTATATAAAAAATATATACGAACGAGCCTTTACTGGAAAGTCATCCTTTGGAAGGCTGAAGGGGTCAAGATCGAAGATGATAATTCGATTTTAACAAGTGGCATCGACCAATGGACTAGATGATCAAGCTTTACCTATAGATTCTAGCTCAACTTTTAAGATAGAGTTATAGATAATGAATATTTACATGAACTATGGAAGAATATGTTCTATTATCAGCATCCATAGAACCATATCTAGATTTGATCTGTACCATTATAAGTGTATATTCTGCCAAAGGCTATAAATATAGATAGATGATGATCGAAATTTATGAAACAAATTAGCAGCCATTGTAGCAGGAAACATATATACAGAGAGAGATAGAGAGAAGAAGGGAAGTCTAACATGGGGACGAGAGTCTTATGAGGAAGCCAAGGATGATATGCCTGCCAATCTTAATGACTAGTTAGGGTTTCTTCTGTACCATCAACTTTCAGAAGTTCTTTCGTTAATTTCGGTAAGTGGTTTGGCGGGCGTATCAACTTGGCGCCTTACAGACTCATCTTCCCCACGCTAGTCCTTCTCCTCTGTCATGAACATGAACAGCTACTGTAATTTCTCGTGCTTTTTATCCTTTCTTTTCTGTTAGTCAGATGTTGACCGTCATTGCTCAGGTACCTACTTCAAGCCCTGAAACCATACAACAACGTACGGTACAAGAATTATATAGAAGTAGATATCATAATGATGTCAAGAGTTTCCTTAATTAATTTGCATATGTAACTTGCAGATTTTAAATAATTAAAACTGTAATAACATAGAAGACAAACCGAGGAACACGTACGAGGTTTTATGGCTCTGAGTTACGTCAGTGGAGGTATGGAATTCCTGATTTTGCCTGCAAATTATGAATATAGATTATAACTTGAGGATCATTAATGAAATTCAATTCGAGAAGAGCATCCGGAAATTTGTTGTTGGTTCTGTAAATCTTCAAGAAGAGCCTTTTTCTGTCATAAATATCAGTTGCCAAACATCATCAGTTAACATTAAGCCTTGTACATGTCTTTGCGAGGCACGTTTGAGGATTATGAACTTTGCATGGAGTGCTGTATTGGAAGCATCATGTCTCTGAGATTTCAGATATCCTGAGCTGTAGCATCTTAATCATGTCCCTAGTTTTCTTTTCTGTTTTGTTCATGTTAGGGCAAACTTGAAGCAATGACATTTACTGATGGAAACATATTATAAACTAAAACAATTACAGAGTTTATGATCTGGACTCTGGAGTATGTGCTGGTGCATGATGAGACAAGTGTAATGATCATCTGGATCAATTGCCTTTTTTTACATAGTTTTACCTGAGCCATTGAAGTTTTATTTAAAGGGTAAATTTTATTTTAAATATAAATATTTGTTTGATTTATATTCCTAATGAAAAATATTAACTAAATATTATAAGTTTTAATTTACTATAAATATAATATATAGTTAAATATATTTATATATTTATATATTAACTTTTTCTCATTCATTTTCATATTTTTTAGACCATCACTTATTCTTTATGATATTATATAATTAACACACATTCTATTTTATTAACTTTTTATTTTCACTTAAAATTATGTAATTTTAGAAATTTTAAATTTTAAGACGATGTTATTTTGAAATTATGAATAAATAATTTTAATATAATATAACAAAATGGCATGTATAATAAGTAAAGCAAATAATAAAAAGGTTAAGGTCCAATATCATTAACACTATAATCTAAGAGTAAATTCTGTTAATCCTTTCCTAACATATACATATATAGGATCTTCAATAAATTTATTATTATTATTTTTAATTATGCAATTAGATTTAAACATTAAATTTAAAATTAATGATTTAACATTTTTTATTTATTAAAATATTAAATATTTTTATTCATTAAAGTTTTACATGTTATCTAATGTAAATAAATTTATGATGATTTTACTAATAAAATTAGTGATTATTCATTGGAAGTTATATTTGACATAACTGTAAATTTATAATATTTAATTGATATTTTATATTTTCAGTATATTATTGACAAAAGCAAAGTGATACAAAGCAATGGAATTTGTGTGCTCTATATTATTAACAGAGTAACATCCCTTAAATATACAACCTGATGATAAGTAGATAAGGATAAATAAACTAAATGATAAGATTAAATAAAAGATAAAATAGAATGGATATATATATGTGTGTGTGGGAAAAATAATGACAAATGATATAATATATGGTGGATAAGATTTTAAGATGTTATCAACCCCCCTTAAGCTCACAGGAGGAAGAAATCATAAGCTGGTCTTGAAGTTGTTGAAATACTAAAGAAAAAAGAGCTTTGGTCATAATATCGACAATTTGAGTAGAGGGCGAAATGTGTTAAATGAGTAGAGTTTCCTAGCGAGTAGATCACAAACAAAATAAATGCCAATTTTAATATGCTTGGTGTGACTATGAGAAATCAAATTCGAAGCTAAAACTTTAGCACCGAGATTATCACACCAGGGAGTAGGTGAAAGGGCAACCCAATTCACCAGGAAGAGCAGTAATTTAATATAATTCTGCAAAAGTAAGAGTAATGTTGCAGTACTCAACTACAATACTGGATTGAGCAACAATGGGTTGCTTATAGACGCTCTAAGAAATAAGATTAGGCCCAAAAAAGATACAACAAATAGATGTAGAACACCGATAATCAGGACAACCAGCCTAATCAATGTCACAATAGGCTTGTAAAGAAAGGTGGAGAGATTTGGTGAAATGAATGCCATAAGAGGGTGTGAAGTGGAAATATCATAGAATCTATTTTACTGCAAACTAATTAAAGTTAGTAGGATACTGTAAAAATTGGGATACCTTATTGATAACAAATTGAATGTTAGAAAGGGTAAGACAAAGATATTGAAGTATACCAACAGTGTTACGATATTCAGTAGGATCAGAAAGGGGAACACCATAATTTTTGGACTAGGGAAGAGATGGAGTGATATGTGTATGCACTAGTTTAAATTTATCAAAGTCAATTCGAAGAAGAAGATCTTTGTTGTATTGTGTTTGGGTGAGAAGAAGACCCAGAGAAGTGTGAGATTCAATGCCAATAAAGTGATGAAGTGGACCTAAGCATTTTATAGAAAAGGCAAAGTTGAGCTCATAGATAAGTGTTATGATGAAGGAGGGTGAAGAACTAGTGACTAAGATATCATCCACATAAAATAAGAGAAAGATTGTGTGAGAGTTTGTTTTATAAATGAAGAGATAGGTATCCAAATTTGAGGGTTTAAAATGGAGATCAAGGAGTTTTTGACTTAGGTGATGAAACCAACTCGAGAGGCTTGTTTGAAACCTTATAAGGCTTTATAGAGTCTACAAATATAGTGAAAATGGTGTGGATCTGTGAAGCCAGGAGGTTGAGACATATAAACAAGTCTTTGTAAGTAACCACGAAGAAAAACATTATTAACATTAAATTGGAAAATATGTCAATTATTGAATATAGCTAGGGTAATGATGATGCAAATAGTTATGGGTTTGACAACAAGACTGAAAGTGGTTGTATAATCAACTCATGGGATTTGATGATAACCTTTGGTTAGAAGACAAACTATGTAACGCTTAGGAGAACCATAAAGATTTCAATTATTGCAAAAAACTCATTTGCAATCGACAAAGTTTGTGTTTGGTGGGGAGGAACAAGAGTCTATGTGTTATTGCGATAAAGATCACTGAACTCATCAAACATAGTTTGGCTCTAGTGAGAAATTTATTAGCTTGAGTAAAGGATGTAGGATCGAAAAGAGTAAAGGGGTACGTGTGTCGTATCCAATGACGGAGATACACCACTGGGCCCCCCAAGATTTTAACATTTTAAATAATTTTTTATTTTAATATATATATAATATAATATAATATAATATATCAAAACCCTATCATAGGGTTGCTCTTCTGGAAGATTTGTTGTCAGTTCCCATCTATAATATATATATATAATATATTAAAACCCTATCATAGGGTTGCTCTTCTGGAAGATCTTAATGGAAGTCATTGTCGTCAGTTCCCATCTGCTCTTCAGTGAATTATAGACAATCAGCTCTTGGATGGTTCATGGGGTGACGATTGAAGATTGAAAAAGGTAAGACAAATACAAAAGTGATAATGCGGACAGCGGATTGATTAGTTTTTAATGGAAAAAAATGCATTTTGTTTTTAAATAGAAAAGTGATTATGCAGATTGATCAATCTTTAATGGAAAAAATGAATTTTATAGAATTCGTAAATATTGGTTCTAACTATTTTTTTTTATTTTGCAGTTATGAACAAATATTTTAAAAAATTAAGACCGACTCTTCAGTCATCATTGTGTGATTTAAATCAGAATGTTAATAAAGCACCTCCAACATCGAAGGAGGTTATTATTGAAGAACTTGTGATTGACTTAAAAAATCTTCCTTCCGATCCATGATTGAGACCTAATATGATGGAGTATCCTCTTGAACAACGAGATCAGGTGTGTAGAGCTTATTTATTAAAAGGTCCTTGTCAACCTCGAAATCATAACTTTCCTCAAACTACGGATGGAGATCGTACGCGGAGATTTATTGTATCATGATTTGATGATTTCAAGGATTTGTTGGAATATAGTGTTGAAAAAGATGCTGCATACTGCTTATATTGTTATCTTTTTTCAGCTGATCGTGAAAGAAAGC
>JANZLC010000201.1:5099526-5116186 GCA_026413385.1 Erythroxylum gracilipes
ACCGGGAATATCATGTATGCATGTCCAGTAATTTCATGTGCACATTTGTGACTGTGTAACAATTCTATTATGCATGAGCAGTCCTATATCCTCCCAATTGAGCCTATCCTATACTAAATTACCATTTTACCCATTCAATTGAGGGTGAGATGTTACAAGGAGGTTAAGACATGTAAACATGTTCCTGTAAGTTAACACAAAGAAAGGCATTATTAACATTAAGTTAGCGAATAGGCCAATTATTGAATATAGCTAAGGTAATGATGATGCAAATAGTTGTGGGTTTGATAACAAGACTGAAAGTGGTGGTATAATCAACTCTTGGGATTTGATGATAACCTTTGGCTAAAAGACAAGCTTTGCAACGCTCAAGAGAACCATAAAGATTTCATTTAGTGAAAAAAACTCAATTGTAGTCGACAATGTTTGTGTTTGGTGGGGAGGAACAAGAGTCCATGTGTCATTGCGATGAAGATCACTGAACTTATCAAGCATAGTTTGGGACCAGTGAGAAATTTGTTAGCTTGAGTAAAGGATGTAGGATTGGAAAGAGTATTTGGGGTGGTGATAGTGTAAGTGATGTAATCATAAAAGTGACGAGGGGTACGTGTGTGATCTCTAGTACATGTGAACGTGGGATGAGGACGAGGAGGTGATGTGATGTGGTAGAGGGGAGGAAGAAGTAGAGGGTAAAGGGGGAAGAGGAAGATGAGGTGGTTTGTAGGGAAAAAGATGTTCAATGAAGCGAACATGACTGGAAATATCAATTTTAGAGGTGACGATATCAAAGCACCGATAACCTTTATATTGTGAGGTATAATCAAGAAAAATACATTGTACACACTTTGGTGTAAGTTTTTTGCATGAGTAGAGCCCAAATAAGGAAAAGCATGCATAACCAAAAACTTAAAGATGAGTAAAGTCAAATTGAGTGCAGTAGAGGATTTCATAAGGAGATTTGTGATGAAGAACAGGAGTAGGTAAAAGATTGATAAGATAGATAATAGTGGTGAATGCTTTATATCATAAAAACTTGGGGAGAAAGGCATGAAGAAGTAGGGGTGAGACTAGTTTCAGTTATGTGACCAATTTTTCATTCAGTAAGATCATTTTGTTCGGGTGTATAGGAACAAGAGATATGAAGAGTGATTCCATTAGAAAGAAGATAGTGATTAAAGGCACCTTTTGTGAGTTCAGGAGCTTCATCGCATTGAAAGGTTTGTATGGTAGGGGAGAATAAATTTTCAGTGGAGGTTTTAACGGATTACAAACAAAGTAAAGCATGATTTTTGTGGGTTAGAGGAAAAATCAAGTAAAATGACTAAAATCATACACAAAGATAATGAAATATCGATAACTATAGTGGGAAAGAGATGGGACAGACCCCAAATATTACAATGAATTAGTTGTAAAAGTTTTACATAAATTCAAGAAGATAGAGGAAAGGAAAGACGAACACTTTTGTCTTGAAAACAAGAAGTACATGGATTGAGAACATTTTTAAATTGCAAAACATGGCCTAATATAGATAATGTGGAGTGACATGGACTGCCAATGCATTGATGTCACGAGTTAATTGAAGTGAAGTCAGCTGTGAGAGCTACTAAGTTTGTGAAGTGCATTGGAATCTTCGTAAGGTAGAGGTTGTTATGAATGAAGCCCACAAGAAGCAATATTTTGGATTTAAGGTCCTTCTCAATATAACCAGATAAATTAAATTCAATGACACAAGAATTATTAGTGACAAATTTTATAACAGATAAAAGATTAGTATTGATTTAATGAACTAGTGGATGAAATAGGTTAAGGTATCAGTGGATGAAATAGGAAGAATATGTCCATCACTGACAATGACTTAATTGGATCCTTCATATATCTCCATTTCTAGCAAATTTAACATTGGGTAAGTGACATATTATTATAAAAATTGGACTTAGGATAATAAGGATTATGTTGAGTTTGGGTTTGAAATTAGGCTGGAGGGTTATGTGAATTTTCATTAAATTGCATGGGCCTAGAAGGTGGTACATTATGGGGCCCATTAAATGGACCACTAAACTGGTCAGCGAAGGTCTTACTTGGCCAGTTTTATTACACCATGTACTCTTTATGTATTTATTTTAAGACAGTAATACCTTTTACATTCATCCTAAAATTGATAAATCGACTTAGTCTATCCTAATTTAATATAAGTGGACAAGAAAATATTTAATTATAAAAATTTAGATTGAATTCAAGATTAGAAAAATTGATCCAGATTGATTAAGTATAAATATTGCTTCATGTAGGTCATTTAGAAACAATCTATCTACTAGTTAGGAGTAAGGTTGCATATTACTAGTCCTCTTCATATTCTGCGTCTCAGCAGGATCTTCACTGATTGTTTTAATAAGTTTGATCATATCTCAAACTAGAAAAGAAATATTACTCTTCTTAATTTTGTATACCATATGTTTTTTTTGTTTCTAATGAACAGAGAAGAAAAAGAAATTTAAGCTCGCAGGACACCGATTCCCTCACAATCCTCCACAAGAAGAGGATGTAATTGAACTGGGGAGTCTTCACAATAAGTAAGTCCCTGAATTGATGAATGCACCAAGTTAGCAATTCGATCCGCGCAGCGGCTACCTTCACGGCAGATGTACCTAATATCAACAATCCACTCACATTTAATCAGCTCCAAACAATCACTAACAAAAGTATGATAAGGGTTTGAATCGATTAGTCCACTCCGAAGGAACTCGACAGCAATCGTAGCGTCAAGTTCTACAATCAGTTTTCTAGTATTGCATAATCATATATATTAGATACAATGGTGGTATTGGTAACATCAGTAGTCCACAATTGATTATGGTATTCTTGTATGCAGGCCTTCTTTTTTATTTATTTGAGTCTATTTTCTCTTTGCCTCTTTTTTGTGTTTGTTTTATTTACATCGTATTATATATCTTATGATATATATAATGCTTGCAATAACTTCTCTATTTCCTATATGATAATTAAGTTTTGAAACTCTTTGAATAACATCGATCATTAACTTACATGATCTTATTTAGAATTAAAAAATATATATATACGAACGAGCCTTTACTGGAAAGTCATCCTTTGGAAGGCTAAAGGGGTCAAGATCGAAGATGATAATTCGATTTTAACAAATGGCATGGACCAATGGACTAGATGATCAAGCTTTACCTATAGATTCTAGCTCAACTTTTAAGATAGAGTTATAGATAATGAATATGTACATGAACTATGGAAGAATATGTTCTATTATCAGCATCCATAGAACCATATCTAGATATGATCTGTAACCATTATCGGTGTATATTCTGCCAAAGGCTATAAGTATGGATAGATGATGATCGAAATTTATGAAACAAATCAGCCATTGTAGCAGGAAACATATATACAGAGAGAAGAAGGGAAGTCTAACATTGGGATGAGAGTCTTCTGAGGAAGCCAAGGATGATATGCCCGCCAATATTCTTAACGATCAGTTAGGGTTTCTTCTGTAACATCAACTTTCAGAAGTTCTCTCGTTAATTTCGATAAGTGGTTTTGCGGGCGTATCAACTTGGCGCCTTACAGACTCATCTTCCCCATGCTAGTCCTTCTCTTCTGTCATGAACATGAACAGCAACTGTAATTTCTCGTGCTTTTTACCTTTTCTTTTCTGCTAGTCAGATGTAGTCCGTCATTGCTCAGTTACCTGCTTCAAGCCCTGAAACCATACAACAACGTACGGTACAAGAATTATATATAGATATCATAATGATGTCAAGAGTTTCCTTAATTAATTTGCATATGTAACTTACAGATTTTAAATAATTAAAATTGTAATAACATAGAAGACAAGCCGAGGAACGCGTACGAGGTTTTGTGTTTTTTATGGCTCTGAGTTACGTCTGTGGAGTGGAGGTATGGAATTCCTGATTTTGCCTGCAAATTATGAATACAGGTTATAACTTGAGGATCATTAATGAAATTCAATTCGAGAAGGGCATCCTGAAGTTTGTTGTTGGTTCCGTAAATCCTCCAGAACAGCCTTTTTCTGTCATAAATCTCAGTTGCCAAACATCATCAGTTAACATTAAGCCTTGAACATGTCTTACAGTTGGTCAGGACAAGGCACCTTTAAGGATTATGAACTTTGCATGGAGTGCTGTATATATTGGAAGCATCATGTCTCTGAGATTTCAGACATCCTGAGCTGTAGCATCTTAATCATGTCCCTAGTTTTCTTTTCTGTTTTGTTCATGTGAGGGCAAACTTGAAGCAATGACAATTACTGATGGAAACATATTATAAACTAAAACAATTACAGAGTTTATGAACTGGAGTAAGTGCTGATGCATGATGAGACAAGTGTAATCGACCATCTGGATCAATTGCCTTTTTTACATAGTTTTACCTGAGCCATTGAAGTTTTATTTAGAGGGTAAAATTTATTTTAAATATAAATATTTGGTTGATTTATAATCCTAATGAAAAAATATTAACTAAATATTATAAGTTTTAATTTACTATAAATATAATATATAATTAAATATATTTATATTTTAACTTTTTTCTCATTTCATTTTCATATTTTTTAAAACTATCACTTATTCTTTATGATATTATATAATTAACACACATTCTATTTTATTAATTTTTATTTTCACTTAAAACTATGTAATTTTAGATTTTTTAATTTTAATACGATGTTATTTTGAAATTATGAATAAATAAGTTTAATATAATATAACAAAATGGCATTTATAATAAGTAAAGCAAATAATAAAAAGGTGAAGGTTCAATATCATTAACACTATAATCTAAGAGTAAATTCTGTTAATCCTTACAATTAACTTTGGAGACGTGGAGCACCAAATACGTTGAGCTTGTCTTCCTATACATATATAGAATTTTTAATAAATTTATTATTACTATTTTTAATTATGCAATTAGAATTAAACATTAAAATTAAAATTAATGATTTAACTTTATTAAAATATTAAATATTTTTATTCATTAAAAATTTTCATGTTATCTAATGTAAATAAATTTATGACGATTTTACTAATAAAATTAATGATTATTCATTGGAAGTTATATTTGATATAAATGTAAATTTATAATATTTAATTGATATTTTATATTTTAAGTAGTATTATTGACAAGAGCAAAGTGATACAAAGAAATGGAATTTGTGTGTTCTATATTTTTAATAGAGTAACATCCCTTAATATACAACCTGAAGATAAGTAGATAAGGATAAATAAACTAAATGATAAGATTAAATAAAAGATAAAATAGAATGGATATATATGTGTGTGTGTGGGAAAAATAATGACAAATGATATAGTATATGGTGGTTAAGATTTTAAGATGTTATCAACCCCTTTTAAGCTCACAGGAGAAAGAAATCATGTGCTTGTCTTGAAGTTGTTGAAATACTAAAGAAAAAAGAGTTTTGGTTATAATATCAACAATCTGAGCAGAGGGCGAAATGTGTCAAATGAGTAGAGTTTTCATGGCAACTAGATCACATAAAAAATAAATGTCAATTTTAATATGCTTGGTGCGACTATGAGAAATTGAATATGAGGTTAAAAGTTTAACACTGAAATTATCACACCAGAGAGTAGGTGAAAGGGTAGTAAAACCCATTTCACCAAGAAGAGCAGTAATTTAATATAATTTTACAAAAGTAAGAGCAATGTTGTAGTACTCAGCTTCAATACTGGATCGATCAACAGTGAGTTGCTTTTTGACGCTATAGGAAAAAAGATTAGGTCCAGGAAAGATACAAAAAATGGATGTAGAACACTGATCATCAGGACAATCAACCCAATCAGCATCACAATAAGCTTGTAAAAAAGGTGGGGAGATTTGGTGAAACGAATACCATAAGAAGGTGTAGAGTGGAGATATCATATAATTTGTTTCACCGTAGACCAATTAACGTTAGTAGAAAACTGGAAAAATTGGGATACCTTATTGACAACAAATTGAATGTCAAAAGGGATGAGACAAAGATATTGAAGTATACCAACAATGTTACGATATTCAAGGGGATAAGAAAGGGAACACCATGATTTTTGGACAAGGGAAGAGATGAATGAGGGGTGTATAAACTATTTTAGATTTATCAAAGTCAGTTCGAAGAAGAAGATCTTTGGTGTATTGTGTTTGGATGAGAAGAAGACCCAAAGAAGTGATGTGAGATTCGATACCAAGAAAGTGATGAAATAGACCTAAGCATTTTATAGAAAAGGCAGAGTTGAAATTATAGATAAGTATTGTGATAAAACAGGGTGAAGAACCAGCGATTAAGATATCTTTCACATAAATTAAGAGAAAGATTGTGTGAGAGTTGGTTTTATGAATGAAGAGATAGGTATCCAAATTTGAGGGTTTAAAATGAAGATCAAGGAGTTTTTGACTTAGGTGATGAAACCAAACTCGAGAGACTTGTTTGAAACCATATAAGGCTTTATAGACTCTACAAACATAGTGAGGACGTAGTGGATCTATAAAGCCAGGAGGTTGAGACATGTAAACAGGTCCTGTAAGTAACCACAAAGAAAGGCATTATTAACATTAAGTTGGCGAATAGGCCAATTATTGAATATAGCTAGGGTAATGATAATGCAAATAGTTGTGGGTTTGACAACATGACTGAACGTGGTGATATAATCAACTCCTGGGATTTGATGATAACCTTTGGCTAGAAGACAAGCTTTGTAACACTCAAGAGAACCATAAAGATTTCATTTAGTGAAAAAAAAAACTTATTTGCTGTAACATCTCAGATCACCTGCTTACAGATATTGTTCGCTTTAGGCCATGGCCTAATTAAGCCCTCACGTTTTTGTTTTTTTCGAGGCCTTCCCAGGAGGTCACTCATCCTAGTACTACTCTCACCCAAGCATATTTAACCTCGGAGTTCCGATGGGATCCAGTGTATTGGGCCATGAAAAACGCTTTTTGGGGAGGAGAGGTATTCATACCCTTATAAGGCGTACTTTGTTTCCCTCTCCAACCGATGTGGGATCTCACATTTGCAGTCGACAATGTTTGTATTTGGTGGGGAGGAACAAGAATCCATGTGTTATTGCGATGAAGATCACTGAACTTATCAAGCATAGTTTGACTCCAATGAGAAATTTGTTAACTTGAGTAAAGGATGTAGGATCGGAAAGAGTATTTGGGGTAATGACAGTGTAAGTGATGTAATCATAAAAGTAACGAGGGGTACGTGTGTGGTCTCGAGTACATGTGATCATGGGATGAGGAGGAGGAGGTGATGTGGTTGTGGTAGAGGGGGGGAAGAAGTAGAGGGGGAAGAGGTGAAGGTAAATAAATAAGAGAGGAGGAAGGTAAGGTGGTTTGTTGGGAAAAAGATGTTCAATGAAGCAAATATGACTAGAAATATAAATTTTAGAGGTGATGAGATCAAAGCGCCGATAACCTTTATATTGTGAGGTATAACCAAGAAAAACACATTCTACATACTTTGGTGTAAGTTTTTTTGCATGAGTAGAGTCCATATAAGGAAAAGCATGTACAACCAAAAACTCGAAGATGAGTAAAGTCGTATTGAGTGTTATAGAGAATTTCATAAGGAGATTTGTGATGAAGAACAAGAGTAGGTAAGAGATTGATAAGATAAATACATACCAGAGAAACTTGGGGAGAAAGGCATGAAGAAGTAAGGTGAGACTAGTTTCAGTTATGTGACAAATTTTTCATTCAATAAGATCATTTTGTTCGGGTGTATAGAAATAAGAGATGCGAAGAGTGATTCTGTTAGAAACAAAATAGTGAGTAAAGGCATCTGTTGTGAGTTCAAGAACTTCATTGCATTGAAAGGTTTGTATGGTAGGGGAGAATAAATTTTCAGTGGTGGTTTTAAAGGATTGAAAATAAAGTAAGGCATGATTTTTGTGGGTTAGAGGAAAAATCAAGTAAAATGACTAAAATCATACATAAAGATAATGAAATATTGATAACTATAGTGGGAAAGAGATAGGATGGACCCCAAATATTATAATGAAATAGTTGTAAAGGTTTTACATAATTCAGAAAGATAGAGGAAAGGAAAGACGAACACTTTTACCTTAAAAACAAGAAGTACATGGATTGAAAATATTTTTAAATTGCAAAACATGACCTAACATAGGTAATGTGGAGTGACATGGACTACCCAGGCATTGATATCACAAGTTAATTGAAGTGGAGTCAGCTGTGAGATGCAACTACATTTGTGAAGTGCATTGGAATCTTCATAGGGTTGAGGTTTTATGAATGGAGCCCACAAGAAGCAATAACTTGGATTTAAGGTTCTTCGCAATATAACTAGATAAATTAAATTCAATGACACAAGAATTATCAGTGACAAATTTAACATTAGATCAAAGATTAGCAGTGATATAAAGAACTAGTGGATGAAATAGGTTAAGGTACCAGGGGTTGAAATAGGAAGAATGTGTCTATCACTTAGACAATAATTTGATTGGATCCTTGATATATCTCCATTTCTAGAAAATTTAACATTAGATAGGTGGCTTATTATTATGAAGATTGGGCTTAGGATAATAGGGATTATGTTGAGTTTGGGTTTGAAATTAGGTCGGAGGGTTACGTGGATTTTCATTAAATTGCATGGGCCTAGAAGGTGGTGCATTATGGGGCCCATTAAATCGACCACTAAACTGGTCAATATACCCCGATTCTTATTAAGAGAGAGAACCTTACGAAATACCCCTACAACAAGTTTGTTACTTTAATATAACCATTTCGGCCTAACTTGGTGTTTTTCTAGGTGTAATAACAAAAATTTTATTTAATAATCTTCATATTCATCATAATTTACATTAATTAAATTACTTTTTTTCAATATAATAGACATTAATAATTTAATTGATAGTAGTAATAATAAGAACAAAAACCATAAAATAATGATTATTTAAAAAATTTATAACGATTAATTATATATTGAATAAATTTTTAAGTAATTGCAATTATAAATTTGAAATAATCTATTTTACAAACTAATAATTTAAATTATAAAAAGAATATTGGTCTTATGAAGATCCCTTCTAAAAGTTTTAATTAATGATTAAAAAACTTCTAGCAAAGGGAGGGAATATAATCATCTTTTTCGAAACACTCTAAACCGTAATAGTAGTACCAACGAATATGACCAAAAAGTCCTTGTTACGAGCCAAGATCGAACCGGCGCTTTTCAAATATACGAGTTCAGATGTCAATCCCTCTTATCGTAACTTTTTAATCCAATTTTTAAGTTCTTCCTTTAACTTTTTGGTTTGGTTTATTTTAATAATTATTGTTAAAAGTCGATCAATTTTTATAAATTAATAAATTTTTATAAACTAAAATAAATTAATTAATTTGTACTTAATATCTCTTTTTTAATTAAAAATTAAATTCTTAAGTATATAAAAATATTTTTTAATTATATTTCAAATTACTTAATTTTATTTAATTGATAAGTTAATATTAATTCTATCTTTTAAACTTAAATATGTTAATTTCCGGTCGAGTATAATTACATACAAAGCCCAACATGTTTTTCTCTGTGATTACAGTAGTAACTCATTGACAAGACCTTATAATAAACAGGAGTCTCTCTCTCTCTTCTAATAACCAACACGATAATAGATAGATAGAAGAAACTGGGTCTAAGCTGAAACCATCCAAGTTCTGAGACAGAGAGACGTTTTCCCATTAAAGGCTTCTCCTTTTCGAGTCGTATAATTTGTGTGGTGAAGATGGATATGTTACAATCTCACAGGGCAGAGACGATCAGCATTGCCGTGGCACTTGTCGCCGTCGGCGCTGCTACTGCCTATTATTTTTATATCGCCAATTCCAAATCCACATCCAAACAAAAGGGTAACCCTTATCTTTCCTTCTACGTCTGCGTCTGTGCATCTGTGCTTTTGTGTTTATGTTTCTGAAGCTGTTGCTGACTTTGAAATTTTCTTGTTTATGACTTATTAGTTTAGTTGATTTTTGATAGAAAAGATAGGGGATAATTCGATTCTAAACACGATATGTAGAGTCCTGGGATTATATACATGCGATCAATGCGCTTAGATTGTAACTATCAAATGTTACGGAATGTTCAACGTCTTTCACAGGGCATTTGGTGATATTCTGACCCCTCAGTGGTCCACACAACAAAAATCATGCCCTTGTTTTGAAACTTTATTTTGTTCTATATTTCATTCATCTTCTTTTTTTTCATTTGCACTACTTAATAAGTAAATAGGAGATGATACCCGGTGTTCTTTATGCCTGCGTTGTGCAAAATTAATTCGATATTTACATGTCTTCAGGATGCTTGGACCCTGAAAACTTCAAAGAGTTTAAACTTGTTAAGCGCACTCAGCTTAGTCACAATGTGGCCAAATTTAGATTTGCTCTTCCCACAACATCTTCGGTGTTGGGATTACCAATTGGGCAGCATATGAGCTGCAGGTTTGACTTGGTTCCACTTTTCTTGTACTCTTCCAATGCATAGCCATTGCTTGATTTTCGTAATTGGCTACTTTTGGGTTGCCTGAAAATTTTACATTTTACTGTCAACAGAGGAAACGACAGTAATGGTGAGGATGTTATCAAGCCATATACACCTACGACTTTGGATTCTGATCTTGGACATTTTGAACTGGTCATAAAGGTTGACAGATTCTAATGCATAATTCATCTGTTTCTATACTCCTTATTGTCCTGTGTCCTAAATTTGTGGTTTGATTTGGATAGATGTACCCACAAGGAAGGATGTCTCACCACTTCAGGGAAATGTGTGAGGGTGATTTCTTAGCTGTTAAGGGACCCAAGGTAGAATCATTTTCTTTCCTGAGTTACAGCTATTAGTTGTCTTAGGGCTCCCAGAAAAAAAAAATCTGCAATGTCGTCTTTTAATGAGATTGTCAGCTTTTAGGATTAGATTATTAAGATCAGAATATTGCAAGTCTGACCTTGATTTGTTTCAATGAGTGGCTTCCTTACTCATTGTTATGATTATACAACTGAACTTCGATAAAAACGATAATTATGTATTTTGAGAAGTGTATCCTTGAGTTCATAGGGTGACATGGAGTTGTTTATGGTTTTGTGGTAGTAAGTGTGCATAAGATGAACTCACATATAAGTGAATACACATCTCTTCCTCTGTATTTCTATGCATGTACCTACTCTTGCTTCATTTATGCTTCTGGGGGTAGATCCTGCAAATCAACCTTGTCAAGCAACAATGACAACGAGCATTTAAACTGCAACTTGATATTACGAACTTCTGAAGCTTAAGAGACTCAAGCAAAACAATTGAAATTTGGTGATGGATCGATTGACTTAAGCACCCATGCTGTGCTATATTGTGGATTTAAGAGTGACATGAAAATCATCGCCTGCCTGCCTTTAACTGCATATTGTTATCATTTTATTGGACTTTAAAGAAGTGTTTTTGTTGCATTAATAGCATTTGTGATATCAGAGAGAATACAATTTAAGTGTTTTGTAGTATTTAGAGGATCTGGAAGTTGAGAAGAGGAGAGAAAAACAGAAACTCTTCTATTCTTTTAATTACTACGTATAGTTAAGCTTGTTTTGATTGAGACCTAGGTTTTTTATTTGCAAAGCATTCAAGTCTCAAATACCCTAAAACGTTTTCTTTTAAAATTTTGGTGGCTCACAAGAGTGGAATCATACTTGTTTTTCTCTCTTCTTATCTGCAGAGATTCTTAGTTCATTTTAATGTGCTAAATACAAGCTAAATAACTTTATTTAGCTAAAATCTGTTATCAAATTTGAGGTCTTCAATGTATGATGCTTTGCCTATAATTTTTATAGGTAGGGCCTGAAAGTTTGAATTTCCAACACTGCTCTGTCTGTTATAGTTTAGGTTTGTGAAAACAAGTTTCCCAATCTAACCTTTAAATATTTGTTCCCCTTGCTAAATAATTAAACTATTCCCATATAATTGTTTTTACATCCACTTTCTTGTTTCTAGGGAAGTACAAGGTATTGAATGGTTTAATTGTTTGCCAAAACTAACCATTTAATTTCTTTCAGGGGCGTTTTAAGTATGAACCTAACCAAGTTAAAGCTTTCGGGATGCTTGCTGGAGGCACGGGGATAACTCCAATGTTCCAAGTATGTATATTGGAGATAGCTTGGTGATACTTTCTTTTACTAATGTTCTTTCTTTTCTTTTTTCTTTGATAGGTACAAGTGTTCATTTTGACATTATACTTGATTTTTGTTTCCTAAGGTTACAAGAGCCATATTGGAAAACCCCGATGATAAGACCAACATACATCTGCTTTATGCAAATGTCACCTATGATGACATACTTTTAAAGGTATATCCCTCTCATTTCTGACTTATGTATTTTATAAGTTGCATTGCCTGAAAACCTAGATCTGTGTGCTGCATGAAAAGGTGGGATTTCGTAAGCACACACTATGTTAAGCTTATCACAGTGATAATGGGAATGCTTTCTCTTTCTAATTTATAGTTGGGAAAATTAAATTTGATCCGAGTTAACGGGGCCAGAAGCTCTTGGAGAGAGAACGTTAGTTTTCATAATTGCTTGAAGAATGAAAATGATCGTAGTAAATACTTTGCAATTGTTTAACCCATGAACAATGCAAAACACGCTTGTGTTCAATTAGATGTGAGTCTATTTAGTTTTGCAACTGCAGGAAGAACTAGATAGCCTTGCAAACACTTTCCCTGACCGCATCAGTGTATACTATGTTTTGAACCAGGTATTGTTCATTTCAAATGCTATTATATTTCTCAAGTTGTATCGTTTCTGTTTCAACCTTGTAAATACACAATCATAATGAACAGCTTTCTTTCCGTCAGTTTCTTTTCTATTTATCCAGCTTCCAGATTTCTAGTCGAAACTGACAACTACCTATCTCGGAAATAAGCTGGCCGAATTTTATCCTCAAATTTTAAATTTGATTTCTGCATTTGAATCATGTTCAGCCTCCTGAAGGATGGAATGGTGGCGTAGGTTTCATATCCAAAGAAATGATTCAAACATATTGTCCCTCTCCAGCATCTGATATTCAGGTGAAGCTTTGAAAATCCTGTCTCTTCCACCTTGTCTTTAACACTGTAAAATAATACATACTAAGCTTGTGTACATCACAGATATTGAGGTGTGGACCACCACCAATGAACAAAGCCATGGCTGCTCTTCTAGAGTCTCTTGGATACAGTCCCCAAATGCAGTTTCAGTTTTGAGACTGGTGGAGCTTCTCATGCTAGCTTACAATTATGTCATTTATTACAAGAATTGAAACATCCTCTGATTAACTATAGTCCTTAAAAGGATAACTCTCAATTATATGCTTGAAGGGTTGAATTGGGAATGTTGAGCGTAACTGAAGTAGCAGTTTGGAGAAACGAGCAGGTTTTACTTACCTGCTTAGCTGGTGTCTGAGGGTAGTTAATAACAGAGGAAGCAGGTGGTTGGAGAATTCATATCATAGGCAGGAAAGCAGTTGGTGACACAGTAGGCCTCAAAATGAACTACAAGGTCTATCGAGAAACCAAGTTAAGGCCGTTTCCGATTGACCTCACGAACTTGATTTCAAAATAATGTACTTTTTGCAGGGTTATAAGTAAACTTTTTGATATTTGCATGTGTAAGTCACATGGTTATGGTGTTCCTTTCCTACAGTTTCACATAATGTCCTTTCTTCATATTTGAAATTTTTTAATTAAATCGAAAAAAACAATTTTTAAAAATTATAAACGTGATATCATAAAATTTGCTTCGTTCAATATATTAAAAATTTATATCATGTAAAACAAACAACACAACAGTATAAAATATGCAATCTCTTTTCTTTTCATGTTTCTCAGATGGATCTTCCCTAACACTTCTCGTGGAAACAATTTTGGACATCCTTTCCAGAACATGTTATCTCATTTTTATGAAGGATAGGTAAATGAGAAGTAATTCAGCTAGAAAAACTAGAGCTTAAACACCCAAAGCAGAAAGGCCCCTTCTCGCAAAGAAGGAAGTCCACTAGTGTTAAGTTAGATGTCAAATAGCAATTTCACAAGTTTTACAAGAAATGATCAAACTCAGTAATAATACAGCTAGAGATCATTTTGCAAGTCTAGAACAATGAAGCAAAATTTTGATTTGGCACCCCTTCAAAACCATTTTAATACACCACTTAACACTTGCAACAAAATAGAATCCACTCAGCTCATTGCTCACCGTCTTCGCATTCCACGTCCACGACCTCGAAAACCACCACCCCCACGTCCTCGGCCAGCCATAGCACTTGCAGCAGCATCTCCCTGGGCACTTTCAGACTGCATTGCCAGAACAATGAAAACACATATATCATCGAAGCTACAAACTGTTGAATCTATGATATCAATTACCAGATAATGCATTAATACAGCTTTATTTCATATAACTTACTCCTTTTCCCATTATAAAGATTTATGCAATATGTAAAGCAGCAAGGAGTGAATTCCAAAGGACCGATTGGTACTTTGAGCAGAAGACCAGTAGTTCAAACATGACAAGAAGATAAGCAGCAATTCTCCATGGATCAGTTTGCACGATAAGAAGCACTGTAAAATTTAATCTAACTAAATACCATGAGCCTTACCTTAGGGTTCTTAACCGTCTCATCCACACTTAAAATAAGACACGCAGCCTCAGTAGCAGCATTTATAGCATTGATCTGTAACAAATTCATAAAAGCACGAGGAAATCAAATCAACACAGGGTAACACCTTGTTTACTAACAATTATGATCAAAAGATAAAAAGTCAACAACCTTGACAACAGCTGGCTCCCAAACAAAGTTAGCAAATGAATCCGCAATTCCACCTGTGTTAATATCAACTCCATAAGGTGCACCCTCACCTGTTAAAAGGCTCGAAAAGTCAACAATCGTATCAAATACAATCCAAGAATACGCTGTCCAATCAAGCAATTAATGCAAGCCCTTTTAACAGGAGATACCACAGCTAAACAACGGCAGGAAATAGACAAGGATTGCTTTATGACGGCAACCTTAAACCTAGCAACTTAAGAATTAGAAAGAATGCTTGGGCAGTGAAATACCAACAAAAAAAAAGACAGAACCAACAAAAAAAAGGACAGAAACTTTACCAGATGGAAGTGCATGTTTCTGTCTCAACTTGTTCAAGACATCAGTTGCATCAAATCCAGCATTATCACATAATTGTCGTGGAATGACCTGCAATAAAGATAAAGACTTAAACTAACAAAATCCGTTGTATTACCTACTGTATGAAAATTAAACTCAAACTTAAAAATAACAAATGTCGCCATGTCTTTCATATGACATTCCTTAATCATGTTAGTAGTCAAGCAGAAGAACATACAGATCACTTACCTCAAGTGCTTTTGCATAAGAGTTAATAAATAGCTGAGACTTTCCAGCTATTGTGCGAGCATGCTGCCTCAAGTAGCGACTTATTTCCATCTGTCATTAGAAAACTTAAATTTTACCAACTCGGCTAATAGATGTGTCCATGATGAATTAACTTTGAGCATAAAACATACATCAATAGCACCACCACCAGCAACTACAGTTGAGTTCTTCAAAGCTCTTCTAACTATCATGATTGCATCATGTAAACTCCGTTCAGCTTCCTCAATGAACTGACGACATGAAACTAAAAGTGAACGCAGAGTATAACAATAGTGAACCATCAGTACATTCCTTCAACAAGTAACAAACCTGATCAGCCCCACCACGCAGAACAATGGTAGCTGTTCTTCCAGAAGGGCATCCACTAAATATATTAAACCTCTCATTTCCAACTTGCCTTTCCTCAAACACCTCACAAGTTCCGAGAACCTTTCACATCAAACAACAAAAACACCATTCCTTTCAGGAAAAAGAAAAGTGAATGCTTTTTACATAAAGATGAGTAGCAAGGATAACTTAGTGTTATGCACTGCAAAGAAAGAAGAAGAAAAAAGGCTTGACCTCATCAATTATGTTATTGACAGTTGTTTGCACAGTTCCACCAGTTGCTGCAGCAACTCTTTGCAAATCTTCTTCAGTTACACGGCCAGCACAGAAAATATCTCGATCTGCAAAATACTGTACTAAAAATGCACTTAAAAGACATCTAAAAAGAAGTCTAAAAAATTTATTGTGAGGATCAATGCTATATGTAGATTTTTTTTTTTTTTTGGAGCTTTGAAATCATTATTGAGCATTCTATGCATCACAACTCAAACACTTCAAACAGAGTCTGCCATGAGACTACTTAGCAACCACAGAAATTAAAATCAACTACTAAAAACTAGCTGATATAAATCTAGAAACAAGTTTTCCATTTACAATGAACGTAAACTTTTCCTCAAACCTTATCAAAACCAAAAAGCATGGATCAGCATAACAAGAAACTAAGTCTTATCTGCTATTTCTGAATTGAAACATTCTTCAGCATTAGTTTTTTTCCCTACAATTTTCTTAATGGAAGGGAAGTGGACTAATGCTGAATTAAAAGCCTATACACATAATCAGAAGGGTTCAGTAAAGTACCAAAATATTCTCACCTGTGTTCCTAAATCACCAATAGCAAGACGTGAAAGAACAACTTTGGCCCCACTCTGTACACA
>JANZLC010000201.1:5116427-5131393 GCA_026413385.1 Erythroxylum gracilipes
TGGTTGCTGCTCAAACCCAGCATATGAAAAAGTTTTCTTAAAAGCAACCCCATTTACTAGAAAAGAATCTCGCATAGTACCACCTGGTACCTGAAAAAGGGCAGAAACAAAATCTCAAAACATACCGAAAATTAAGGTTTTGTTAGCTCAGAACAGGAAATACTTTCCAAAATCTCTACTCAAATTTGCACCGGAACAATAGCAAACGGAAGATGAGGAATCAAAACTAGAAGAAGCATCCGTACCTTCTTTATTCCAATCATATTTAACCTATCTTCATCACCAATAGCAATAACAGCATCAACAACCATAGATGAAAAGAACTCTTTCTCCCCACCAATCAGTTTAGAAGAAAGCGTTGTAGCAGCGCATTTGGCTAGTAAAGTTTTCTTTTCTTCCATACTCTTCCCTTCTATGCTGACAGCTAGTTCTTTGACCTTCTCAATTGCCTATAATAAGGAATTCCAAAACATCAGAATATAGAAACGAAATCCACAACCAACAAACATTACAATCTCAGCGGCACAAAAAAAAAAAAAAACCTACTAAATGGCTAGCAGTCCTATAACTGCGAATTAAATTTTGCGACTGGACACCATCTTCGACGAAGGGTTTGGCTTCTTTCAAAAATTCAGCAGCAAGTAGAACAACAGTTGTAGTTCCATCACCAACCTGTAGTGGTTCAACGTTGAAAAAAACTTCACATCATAAGTATTGGAAATTAATTAAAAAAAGGCTTCAAATTGATGGTTATACTGATACCTCAGAGTCTTGAGACTTGGCAATGTCGACGAGGATCTTGGCGGCAGGGTGAACAATGTCGAGCAGCTTCATAATGGTGGCGCCGTCGTTGGAAATGGTGACATTACCCTTATCGTCGTGGATGAGCTTGTCCATCCCTCTTGGTCCCAGAGTGGTCCTGACCACATCGGCAACCGCCGTGCACGCATTGATGTTACTCACCAGCTGCGCCTTTCCTTGCGACGTGTCGGTTCCTTCCTTCAACAGTATGATCTGCGGTTGCTGTTTCATTTGAAGAAGAAGAATCAGTATATCAGATCAGAGACAGCAAAATAAACATCTCAAACGATCTATTTTACTTACCAGCATGGCCGCCATCGCTAAGACACAACCTTCAACGGAGAGGAGAGTGAAATAGTGTAGAGTCGAGAGTGTGAAGAAAAAGAGAGAGAGAGATGTTGTTAGGGTTTTTCTTCCTCTAGATGTTCTGGCTCTTTCTAGTCTATACAGTTTTGCGTTCAAAGATTTTGAGAGGGTTGGACAGGCATGATGCGCTGCGTTTAGGAACTCAACCGCCTGCTGCTAAAATACGGATTAAAATAAATACATATTGATAAATTATCTTATTTCATACATCTTATATCATTTACAACTTTAATAATTAAAAAACTCAACTAATTTAGTCAATTTAATTATAAAAATTTTAAACCATCTAATTTTTAATTCTTCGATTCAATTTATTTTAATAATTTTTATTATTTAAAATTTTAAAAAAAATATTTTTTAATTATATTTTAATTTTTAATTTTAATTAATTTTATTACGATATAATACCAAATATTAGACATTTATATCTTTAAGTTCTTTTCTTACTCGTTGAAACATCAATAAAACTCAGATAAAAAGGAGAGAAGAATTGAAAATGTAATAATAATTAATATAAATAACATATTCAAAATAATGTTTTCACTTCTTACACAAGTTATAAAATATTAGCCCTAAATTAAAAAATTAAAAAATTTTGACAACTAAATTAAAATATATTTAAAAAACTTTTAAATATATTATTCAAAGTTATATAAAATTAAAATTTTGAGTGAATTTACTAAAAATTATCACAAAATATTATTATATATTAAATAGGTAAATGTTAACTATAAATAATTATTATCTAATTTTAAATTATTAATTTATTTAAATTACATTAATAAATTATTATACACATTTAACATTTTAAAATTAATAAAATTGAAAAATATCAACTCATTTTAATTTTTAAGAAGAGAAAGAAACTTCAGTTCATGTAAAGAAAGATTAACAACGGACTGCCACAACTAGAGGGTCAAAGCCTCCATCTCCCTCCCAATTATACTACACCTCACTAAGCTCCCAATAGTTCCCAAAACCATCGTCATATCATCCCAAGCATTCCCACTAGCCAACTTCTTATACAAATAACTCTGAAATGTCATTCTCTGCACATACTCACTCCCACACACCTCCACCAATGCCTCCCTCCCCACGTTGCTCCCATAGAACACCTTCTCCAACTTATCCAGAAACCTGAAAGTCCCCACATACTCCTTATCCCACTCCCTCAAGTACTCCCTCTTCAAATCCTCCTCCTCCACCATTCTTTCCCCTCCCTCCGACGACCTCACTATCGCCTCCCCTGCCATCCGCCCCGACTTCGCCGCGAAGTATATCCCCTCGCCTGAGCACTTCGTCACGTACCCGGCCGCGTCCCCCACCAGCGCCACCCTCCCCCTCACACGCCGCGCTCGGGGGTGCTCCGGTATTGGGTGCGCCTCCACTTTCATCAACTCTCCCCCCTTTATCTTTTCTTTCGCTCTCTCTCTGATGCCTCTCTGGTAGAGCTTGATGTCTTTCTTCCGTCGCAACGTGCCTGTTCCTACCGCCACGTGGTCGCATTTCGGGAACACCCACGCGTAGAAGTCCGGTGACACGTCGTCGCCGACGTACATCTCGGCAAGGTTTTGGTAGTACACCATTTTGTCTTCTGGCAATCTGATTCTCTCCTGAAACGCGATCGCGCAGTTGTAGTCTCCGGCTTTTATGCATTTTGCGACTCGGCTGTTGGCGCCGTCGGCTCCGATGACGGCGTCGACAGCGAGGGATTTTTTGGAGTTGTTAATCGTGTGGTGGACGATGTAGGGTTTAGTTGGGGAGGATGGCAGTTCGAGATTGGTCACCAAGCCGGTGATTAAATGAGCGCCGTTGGATTGTGCGCGAGATCGGAGAAAGGAATCGAGTACTTCGCGTCGCAGCATGGGGATGGACTCCTGGGGTTTTAGCGTTTTGGAGCCGAAATCGACGGTTACATTTGAAGGGGAGATGATCTTCATGCGCGTCACGTGTCGGTCGACGAGATGGAGAGGAATGGAGAATTCGTCGAGCATGCAAAGAGGGATTGCTCCGCCGCAGGGCTTGGCGGTAGAAGGGCTGCGTTCGAAGAGGAAGGTCTCGACGCCGCCGGCAGCGAGAGTCTCGGCGGCGGAGGATCCTGCAGGGCCGCCTCCGATGACGGCGACGCGGAGTCTACGGCCGGAGATTGGAGAGTTTGAAGAGGATGTGACAGTGAAGAGCTTAGAGGGTGGAGGAGATTGAAGGAGGGAGGTTTTGGGTTTGAGAGGAGAAATGAAAGTGGAGGGAAGGAATTGGGTTTGAGGAGCCATGAACATGTTGCTATCTTGGTTTCAAAGGTTCTAAACTTGGAAACGTTGGACAATGAAACCTGAAAAAAAAGACATAACTTTGTTGCTTTTAGGTTTAGTGCTCGGGGGTGGTTGGGTTTTAGAATGGCTCTAACTTACTATGATTAACTTAATATAATTAAACTTAACATCAACTTGATTATGACATCAAAACATCAACTTGATTATATAATGCGTTCTGATTGATTCTGATTAGGCAAAAAAAAAAGGCATATTTAATCCTAAGATTTAATTCTTTTGATAAATTGAATCCTAATGTTTTAAAAATTACAAATTAAACAACAAAAACTCAAATTTAATCCTAAATTTAAAAGAAAAGTGATAGAATTGTGAAATTGTCAAATCAACAAATTAGGGATGGTTGGTTCATACAGGAGAATGATAATAAGAAAATGAGAATGAATATAATCATTATAATTATGATGATTGTTTAAGAAGATTAATGATTACCGTTATTATTAATAGTAGTTGGTTTGTTAAAAAAATAAAAATAATAAAAATTTATTATAATTTAATTAATGAATGAATTATGTTTTAAGTAATTATATTTTAATTAATTACATTGTAATTAACTAATTAATTATATTTTAATTAATTAATTATATCCTAATTAAATATATTTATATTATTTTATTATTTATATTTTAATTACTTAATTATATCTTCATTAAATATATTTTAATTAGATTTTAATTAAAAATTAAAAATATAAGCATCACGTGATTGTCACAAGTGTGACAAAGGCTGTCAAAATGAAAGCCATTCTTCTTAAAAGTGTGGGGTGACGGAGTAATATCGAAAAGAGGGATATCAAAAAATTGTTAATTCAATCATAATAAACAACCAATCAACGTTTTTCATTCTATACCTATAGATTCATTCTCAATCCTTTTAATCAATCACCGCACCTCCCTAATATTAATGTGAATCTCATGTAATTTTTTACATGATAGTGTGAGAGTCATATGTTTAAATTAAAATATTTAAATTGGATTAATATTAAAGGTTGTAGGACCTACTACGTAATTTAACCATAAATATTATTAACATAACAAATTAACTTAGATTAATTAATTATAATAATTAAACTAATTAACTTAGTTCTCTAATTAATAGAAGCACATGAAACCTAATTCTTGAAATCCCTAACTTAGTTCCTAAAATCTCGAATTTCATTTATCTTCATGGGTGGAATCTATTAACTGGTTATCCCTAATCTAAAAAACATATTTCGAAGTATTTGCAATTTAGACCGTAACTTCACTCTCATTCACCACCCTTCAGTGACCTTGCCCGTCAACACCGTCACAATCTTTGGTAATGCAAATTATTTTGCTTCTTTTTGTCTAGGCTTGATTGGTTTATAGGTTTGTTTTCAAAAGGGATGTAATGAAATGGAGGAATATTATGAAAGTTAAAGTTGAGTTGCTCAGTCAAGGAGAGGGATTTCTGGAATGGGTTGTAGGACAAGAAGTTTGGGTGTTTCTTTGGCGGTTGTCTAGTTAAGGATATAAATGAGGGGGTTGCTCAATCTGTTATCACGGCACTTCCTAATTACACCATGCAAACGGTCTAGCTGCCTCGCAACCTTTGCGACTACCTGGAGAAACTCTTGCGACAATTCCTGTGGGGTTCGTCCAATGGCCAACAGCGGATCCACTTAGTAAACTGGGATAGCGTCTGTAAACCTAAAAAGATGGGAGGGCTGGGCATTCGAAAAATTCAGGAAACTAATGACGCTTTTCTGACAAAATTAGGCTGGACCCTGCTTACCAAGCCTCATACCCTATGGGTTAAAGTCCTGTCGTCGAAATACCGATTTGATGCCAACAATTTCCCCACCTCCTTAGCTGCTCAAGGAGGCTCAATGACCTAGAGAAGCATTCAGGCCATCTGGCCACTAGTTATGCAGGGCCTGAAATGGAGGATTGATGATGGCCTTAAGACCCGATTCTAGCTAGATCCTTGGATTGCCGGGGTCGGTCCTCTCATTAGATATACCACTTCCCCAGTCCCGACGTCCAATATCAACTGCAGCGTTCAGGAGTTCACAGATGATGCCGGTAATTGGAACTGGGATGCCTTTTAGTCCTGGCTCCCATTATCAATATGTAGAGCTATCGCAGGCATGTTCCCTCCTAAGCCCAGCCTTGGGGTGGACAAGTTGAGCTGGGGTGCCTCCGACACAGGCCACTTCACCATTGCTTCTGCTTATTCGCTGATTATGGACCACGACAACGAACCCTCCCAATGGATTGTGGAGGGCCATTTGGAGGTGGCAAGGTCCGCAATGAGTTCGATGCTTCCTCTGGCTCTTCCCCTATGATCGACTCCTCACTAACCAACAACGTGTTCGTAAGCATTTATCAACAGACAGAGAGTGTTATCACTGCCGCTCAGAGGAATCTACTCTTCATGTTATGCGTGACTGTAGTAAAGCTCGCCAGGTGTGGCATCTATTTACTCTGCAGCTTGGGTCCACTGACTTCTTTTCTCCACCACACCGGGAGTGGATACTGGCAAATCTACAGAAGCACCACAAAGTTCTTGGACATGCTTGGTCTACCCTATTCGGAATCACCTGCTAGATCCTTTCGTCGTGGCAAAACATGACCCTTTTTGATGATCAGTTTACTTGGCCATTCTCACCTGATTTACTTATTTTGTCCTTTGCAGATCAGGTCCACCTGGCCAATGTATGGAATAGTCGCACTGCAATCGATCATCGCCCTCACCAAGAACCAATCATTGGATGGAGGCTACCTCCCACAGGGTGGATCAAACTCAACACAGACGGCGCATGCAACAATTTCCAGTCGTTGACCATAGCCGGTGGACTTTTACGAGACAGTATAGGACAGTGGCTTGGCGGTTTCACATAGAATCTAGGCTGGTGTTCAACGGTAGATGCGAAACTCTGAGAAGTTTTTACCGGTCTTACCCTCGCGTGGGATTTGGGTTACCGCAGGGTTGAACTTGAGGTGGATTCTATCGCGGTGATCAACATGATTTCCTCCTCGGACGACCGGTCCATCTTTCTCAACCCTATCGTTCGGGGGATTCACAAACTGCTGACTCATAACTGGACTGTTACTCATCGACACATCTATCGAGAGAGTAATAGATGTGCTGACTGGCTAGCCCACTACGCCGCACAGTTTGACATAAGAGTTACATATTCTGTTGATACACCCTCTGGGTGCCATCTTATCCTTCTAGAGGATATGTCGGGGATTTGTTTCCCTCGACTTGGATTGTAATTTTGGTTTGTATTTCCTTTTATTTAAAAAAAAGGATGTAAATGAGGATTTAGATATTATTGTCATTTTAGTTTTATCTTCGTCCTTGTAATTGACAATCAAAACTTAAGCAACAAGGAGTTTGAATGTTTCTTTAGAGAGCTTTTTAATTTTTGATGTTTTTGCTTGTTTAATATTCTTTTGTTTGTTTAATATTCTAAGTTTTGTGACTGTCTAGTAGAGGATACAAATGAGGGTAATTTAATATATTGTATTTGGTGATTGTCTAGTAGAGGATACAAATGAGGATAATTTACATCACCCTTACAATTGACCATCTTACCATAAGCAACAGGGAAGATTAAGGATTTTTATTTGTGTTTATCTCCAAGGTTGTTATTCTATTGGAGAAAAAGAAGTATTAGTAGATTGATACTTCTTAAGCTTTATATTTGACTTAGTTGAAAGATTATCTAATCTTGGACCAAGTTGAAAGATTATCTTATCTTGGAACTAGTTAACCTAATTGCATAACTATAATTTCATAACCTAGCAAAGATTATCTTACATTTGGCATTAACGTTTTACTTATAGGCAAAGTTATATTGTGATTTTCTTTAATATACAAATAGAATCATCATTATCTATTAATACAACGGTAAGTTCAAATGTAGGAAATGTGGTTTAGTATTGTGCGTTAAAGGCCCCACTAAGGATTTTATGGAGTGATCATAATCCTAGTTGGAGATTATACGAATGCTCCAATTATTCAGTGAGAATTTATTGCTATTTGTAAAAACTTGTGTTTAAGTATGTATAATGAAATTAAATATTTCAAGTTAGGAGATGCAACTTTTTCAAATGGTACTATGAAAAGTTTATTGAGTGAGCCGTCAAAGTGATTCAAAAATTAAAGAAAGAATTATCAATGTTAAAGAAGGAGGTTGAAACAATCACAACTAAGGAATTTTAAGAAAAAATGAAGCTTATGAAGGAGGACTTAAATTTATTGAGAAAAGAGAAAGAAGAAATGAAGTTTATGCTAATGAACATTGTAATAGGATTTGTTGTGGTTGTGGTACTTTTTATTTGTATATACGTTATGGGAATATTATATTAAATTTTAACTATGTAATCATTAAAATTAATTTCAACTATGTTATGAAAGAATTGGTGTTTGAATTATATTTATATATGAAATTTGTAATGTAAATATAACTATGTATTGTATAACCAAATTTATTTCATATGTGAAATAGTGGTTAATTAAGCAAAAAGGACATTACCACGTAAAACCAATAGAAACTAAGTAATTCAGTCCATATAAATTGAAGAATAATTATATGCATGACATTGAATTAAGTTCTCTAAATTAATCAGCTCATATCGGTCAAGCAAAACAATATGTACAATATTTCCATTATTTTTATACAACATAAACATTTGTCACGTTATCAATAAAACATACATCTAAAAGCCAATAGGACAAATATCAAAATATCAAAAAAGTTAGATTATATTGTGTTTATACAATGTCAACATTTGCCACCATTATCAGTAGCACATACATGTAAAAGTCAATGGGACAATTACCAAAATATAAAAAAGTTAGAGGCATCCTTAATCAATCATGTTTGCCACATTTGTAATTAGCTATGAAACTTTAGGTTGTGATGACTGTGTCAATGACATTCTCCTTTTGATTGCTTTAGCTTATAATTTTTGTGAAATAATACTAGAACATCCTTTAAATTGTAAACTCCTTCCTACAAATGGTAATTAAAGTGTGTATGGATCAACGTCTTCAAAATTTATTTTACTGGCATATCTAGCTTTACCAACATAGAAAATTGAAGATAAAATATTATAAACAAATTTTGTAATTATTTTAACTAAGACAAATTGATAAAGAGCACATTCTTTACAATATTGCTTTATTGACTTGGTATAGTATTATCATCATCCATGTTCGAGCCATTTAACTATTTTTGTAATGAAAATAACTTTGTTAGTCATTAAAGCCAATAATGGTTTATATAAAATTGAAAAGTTGTATACCTGTGAAATTGCCTCTATGTTAACCTGATTAAGATGATGATAAACATTATTTATTTTACATTTATAAAACCGTATTCATATGATTTAAGTAAGGTGCACACAATTATTAAGAAGCTTCAGTGTGTTGAGTTAAGTTGTCCTTGTTGCATTTTTTGGAGTTATAACTATAATTACCACATTTTCAACATTTCTGCACTTATCCTTTTTGAGACAATTTGTTTGGATTTTTTATTTTCTTTGTCTCATTTTGCTATTTTCTTCTTGCAATTTTGGGTCTATTAGGCATAACTCTTTTAGCTTAAGGATGTATCACCTTTGCATCACTTGAAGGCTAGAAAATTTCACCTCTAATTGGTTACAATACGTGTTCATATAAACTCGTGAATCAACCATTCCTATAACATGAATCTATTAACGTCTCAACCCTTTCTTTTGAGTGATGGATTACACTGATCGCATGGGCTTAAAATTTAGTTATTTTCAATGGGTCGACTCATTGGCCAGGCCCATACTGACTCTAGACCTAATTATTCCATGCAAAATAATATAATTTTATTTAGAAGAATTAAGCTTCGAGTAGACTTAAGCCTGGGCAGCTCAGGTCGGGACCCAACTAAAAAAATTATGTTGATCTATATTTTTAATTTTAAAAAATTTGGCAGGGAGCGATCGCTACACAAATAAGAAGCAATAACAAAGGCATAGAAAAGAAACAACAACAAACACACAAAAAATTGAAGCAACTAAAAGAAGACAGACGCGAACAAGAAGTAATAAAAAAACATAAAAGTAGCCAAAAGAAGATCCAAAATTGAAACAACCCATTACCACAGTAAATTCAAGACGTTATAAAGTTAAAGATAGTGAGAAATTCGACTGTGACCAATGATGGACATACACTATAAACTTTAAGATAGTGATGACTTTACTGGTGACCAGCGATGAATGTTGTAGGGCGATGGTGACGATAAGGAAGGATAATATTTGATGGTGAAGATTAGGGTTTTTTGTATTATTTCTTCACAACATTTGAGTTAGATTGAAATAAATAGGGCAAATGATTGGGCTTTTTGTCCTTCACTTAACATTTTAATTAGTGTTTCAATTAGTTAAATTAATTAAGGTTAAATGTAATGATGTTTAATAATAATATTAATCTGATTTAAATATTTTAATTTGAGCACATGGATCCAACAATACCACATCAAACCCACTTGGCTACATTGGATGTAATTATCATTAAAATACTATAAACATATTTCATGACATTACTTTTTTTTTGGTCTCCCAGAAGGTGTCCATTGGGCCGAAGCCGGTGACTAATCCCCCTTCGCGGTACTGATACATCCCAAGGAGGCTACCGCTGGCCCAGGAGTTTGCTGCATTCCCAAGAGCAGGGGTCGAAATATTTCATAACATTGCTGACTTGGCAAAAACCTAACGGCGTCACACTCCCGTCACTTCTTCTCTTAACCTAGTAAATTTGACTATTTCTCAAATGATAGGATTTAATTTAAATTCCCTAGAACGTTAGGGTTCAATTTGTTAGTAGAAGTAAACCTTAGGGTTAAATTTGCAACTCTATTTACTCTTTATTGGTTATTGCAATCATGCCTTTTTAGTTTCTTACTTTGTTTTATAACAATAATGGCTCCACGAAACTTTGAATTGATTAATTTTTCGATTCGATTTATCTTAATAACTCTTATTATTAAATACTGATTAATTTATTAATTAACTATATAATTTTTGTAAATTAATTGATTTTTATAAACAAGAATAAATCGATTGATTTGATTTAATAATATCTTTTTTAAATTAAATTTTAACTTTTTTATGAGTAAGATAATCTCTTTCTTTAATATTATTTTAAAATTTTCAACTTTATTCAATTTTTTTTATACACTAGTTTTATGACGGATAAATCTTTAAACCTTCAATTTTTGGTATTGTGTTTAAAATATTATATTAATTTTTTTCCTTTTTGAGTTTATGCAGATTTTCGTCCTTGATTTAAAGCTATAATAATTGTGAATTCAAATAGTTTCTCTTGCATGTGGGAAATTTATAATTAATATTTACCATCAGCTTCATTGGAAAAGAAGGGAAACAAATGCTTAAACATTATCCATTGCTTTGGTCTTTAGCTACCTGTCGCTGTTCCCAAGATCAATTTAGCCTTGTCCTGAAATCTGTATCTATTGTGTAATGATGCTTACGTTTTTGCATACCAACAAACATTAAATGTCTACTGTTTAAGACTTGGTAGGATTGTTTTATCTTGAACTGGTTAGAGGAGTCGTTGAAATTGTACGTAGTATTAGTATGCAAAACCAGGAATTCTTTGTGTTCAGTCTGAGTTGCCTAGAAGCCAGAAAACCCTTCAGTTAAAGCACTTGAGAAATCTTAGAGCGAATGTGAAACTTCTAAGTGTAAACCAGATCCTGGACCGAGATAGGACTGCAAATGTATCCTGACCAGGCTGAATTAGCAAGCAACGAATTCACTGCTTGTGTAGGATTATAGCTATCCCACCACACATGACCTGAGGATTGGTTGCAGGCCATCTCAATTGACAGACATCCTACGATTGCATCTTGCGTATGCAGTCCACAGCAGGGATTTTTCACATCATTAAATCCTGCATTTGTCACACAAACTGAAGATAGTTGGTCTGAAAAAGCATTAGAAAGAAAACGAAAAGGAAAATTCAAGTTGTAGGATTCATGTTGTTTTAAGAAGGATAACACATTAGAGCATTCAGGACTTTTTTTTTTCCCCCTTGTGAACAAGGACAGATACATACCGTAGCGTGCTGCATTTGACATGATCTCCAAAGTCCCATGATAAACATCGCAGAAGGTTATATGAGCATCAGGCAACTCCGTGTTAAGATCAAGAATGCGCTCGTGAAGCATTGTATTGTATTGCAGAGCCAGAACATTGATCTCTTCCACACAACTTCTAACTTCATCATCATTTTCACTCTCACTTTTAGCCCACTCCCATACAACATGTGGCATGCAGCCCAGTGGCATTATACCCATCACTATCATTTTCCTCACATCTGCATTGTACAGGTTCTTTATAGCGCGAACCATCTGGTTCATCAGAATCTGACCAAACTCTTGGCCACTAAACCCAAGCATTAGGCCTGAAGAATTACCGAGAAAGAGATTGACATAGTCATATTTTCCGAAGGAAAGGTAGAAGATGGAGGATTTGACGAAATGCTGAGCTTCCTCCTCGCCTAGATGGAGCTGCAACAGCTGAATGGTCTCAAAAACTTGGCGAAGCTGTTGGTTCAGAGATTGATGGCTCAGGGAACCAACTTTTAGGATTGTTGCTGTTGCAGAACCATAATTCAGACCCTGTTTTAGTCCTTCGATTGAGCCATTCTGATTGTAGAATGATGGGATTTTCGGCAGATTCATCTTCTTAGCTGCATCCACATTAAAATGCGTGACTATTGTAGCTGTATCTTAAATGGACATTATCAATTTCTTTGACATGTGCTTTTCTAAACTGCAGTTTTCTTGAGTCTTGAGACAGGTACAGGACGAAGAAGTGGCAGGCAAGATTTACTTTAATGAAAGACAAGATTCTATTTCAATCAGCACAAATTTTCAAGAAAAGCTAACGACGAACATTCATAATGAAAATTTCAAGTTAAGAAACAAGCAATGACGCATGCAACTGACTTTCCAATAAACAAAAAGAATCAAAGGGAAGAGTACTAGTGAAACTAAGCGTACCAAGAAAATGAGGAAGAAGGGTTGTGTCGGACCCATTATCGCAAGGGATCAAAGAAAAATTGCGGCGAAGAAAAGGGTAACCCAGACTGTTTTCTCCACAATCAACAGAAGAATCACCCATCACATACAATGCGGTGACATGTGATGGTAACCCACGTCTTACATGTGTTGCACCAATCGCGCTCATTAACAAGACAACAAGGCTCACAAAAACGAGTGCCATTGATCTTCGCTGGTAATGGTTCTTGGAAGAAAAGCTACCCTGAAACGCGTTGCTGCTGATCTTCATGTGCATGTGTCTGGCAATGCGACTCTGCTCTTCTTTGTTATTTCTCCGAATGGTTTCTTATGTTTGTTCTCTTACGATGTAAATTTTCTTTATGATGAACAATATTTATTCTTTAATCACTTAATTTTTATCGTATTTTCAATAGTAAAAGAAAAGGATAAAATGAGAGATTTATCAAATTTAATATTTCATAAAAATGATAAATAAAGGAATATATAAATATTATTTTATGAAATTGAACAAAGCGACCATCAACACTGCAGATGCATTATCACGCTATAATTATTAAGAGAAATGGCCAAGAGAATTGCTAGCATTCCTAAAAATACTCCAATTCTTCTGCAGAACTCAGAAATTGTATTTGGATGATCAGGGCTCTGGTATGCAAATTTCCAAGAAGAGAAGAAGTCAACTACAAGTGGAAAGTAAACACTAACTTCGTATCAGTATAAACCAAAAATGTTGAATTCTGTTACAATTTTGTCATGTGAAGGATTGCGGGGCTGCAGTGTCGTGAAGAATGATTTCCATTCACAGTTAGGCCTTCAATTTACCGTTAACAACACGTTCATTATGCCACTCACCACTCCTTTCTCCATGGAGTCCATTCTTCTTTGCTGCAACTGAACACTGATCACTCCGGTCACCCTTGCAGCTCATCTCTATTTGGAGCTTACGCCTCTGCATTCGGTTTTCCAACCGGATTCCTCGCAGAGCACGAACCCTTCTCTCAATTTCCAAAGCCTTTGCAAAGTTCCACATCCTAACAACACCTTCCTCTCCTCCACACACAATACAGTCAGCACCAATGTCAACTGAAAATAAGTTGGGTCCAAAACCATTAGCATCCTCTGTGGTGGCTCCACGCTGTAAGTATCACAATTGTTAACCCTTGCAATTTTCTTTCTAAAAGTTCGCCTGCTTCTCCTCAACAAGTTTCCGACATCTATTAGCGACATCTTACCATCACTAGATGCTGAAACAAGCCATGGAAACTCAAAAGCAAGAGAGTACACAGGGCCAGTGTGAGGAATCCAAGTTCCCACCTTAAAAGCGTTAGCCTCCATGGTGTGGCTAGTGATCTCAAACATGTGAATGGCCCCATCTTCTCCTCCAGTAAATATAAAGTCGCCTGTGTGGCTTCTTGCCAAAGCATAAGTGTTACTGACATGAGCACTACAAATAACAGTTAGCAAAGTCCCATTATTAGTGTTCCAAACATATACATCTGAACCGGATGTGCTTGCAAGTGTAGTATCATGCATTCATGTGGAACAAGACCCCAGACCCAGTCACTGTGCCTCAGAACCTTTAAGCATTTCAATGAAGAACGTTCCCACACACGAACTGACATGTCCCATGAGCCACTATACATCCTTGTGAGATCCAAAGCAAGGGATGTTATAGGTCCCTCATGCTCCCAAAGCCTATATTCAGTGTTTGGAACCTCGGAACCCTTAAGATCAAAGGGTATGGGAGACTATCCACTGACCTCCAACCATGGATAAAGCCATCAGTACCACCCGCAATCAACAACTTTGTATCTGCTGCCACAGCTCGAATGGTACAACCAAGATTTCTAGACGATGCAATTAATAACCCTCCTCCATTGCCCACATTCGCACGACAGAGTCATACCCTGGAGTGAAAATGAGCTTGGCAGAAGCCAAAAGGAAAACTGTTCGAACTGCTTCAGTATGGCCATACAAAACATCAACACTGTACCGACCCAGAAAAGTCTTACTCCTAAACTCCCTCTCCACAAACAGCTCTTTCCATGACTTCTCATCAGAAGGCCCCTGACTCAGTTGGGTTCGCACTATGGGGAGTCCCCATCTCTCACAGTAGACTTCCTTCCACTCCTTATTCTCAGATGCAAGCCTATGAAGATATGTGGATACACACGAAACGATACCAAGCTCTTTAGGATCAAGACAGTTGAGGATTTCAGTTATCAAGGCTGCAGGAAGATCGGTGATCGACCGACGACATCTAGGCAGAATGCCTGGAAAAGGCAATTCTTTTGTACCACACTTGCTTGAAGTTTCTTTCAACTGGATGTTTGATGTATAAGAACTCTCAGTTATGGGATGAGAATTTCCCTCGCAGCAGATGAAATCAACAAAAACCTCAGTGCTTTCTTGGCATT
>JANZLC010000201.1:5131493-5158792 GCA_026413385.1 Erythroxylum gracilipes
TATGAATTGCCAAGTTGATGCATTCATGTTTTGTAACCTATGGGTTTGTGGCTGAAAGCCTAAGAATTATACGGTTTGCAAATTGTGATTTTGACTACAGCAAGAAAAGAACTTTTTGAAAATGTGCTTTACGGATTTCAAGGAAATGTTTTCTAAGACCAAAAAAGGAAAAAAGATTTCAAGAGTTTTGCTTATTTATTTGTTATAAACTGTTACCCACGAGCGTAAGCTCACCCCTTTCATTCCCATCCACAGGTGATGAGAAGAAGATCGGGTGAAATAAAGTGAAGGTTTTCGTTTTCGTTTTAGATTTTTATATTGATATTATATATGGCTTGGAATGCCATTAGTGTAATGAAAGCATTAATTCATAATATGTACGAATTATGAATTATATATGGATTTGAGATATAAATTTGTGTATGTGAGCTAGTATATTGGATTGAGATATGAGATATGTTTTGTATGTGAGGAAATTAAATGGATTGAGGAATTGAAGTGCATTGTATGAGAATGAAAAGAAGGAAGAGAAAAAAAAATTTACATGGATTTGGATTCGTTTAGACAGATAGCCTTAAGGTTTCCAACGCGATGCTTTTCTAAGATTTTGTTCATGGATGTCAAAAATTAGTTCTGATTCGATTTGACCAGTTTATTTGCTTCCGCAATATGATTTGATTGAACCGTTCGTTTGCCCTTGAGTTTTCCCTCAAGTTTGATAGAATAGTTTTGTTTGCTTTGATTCGGTTGAATTGTGATTTGATCTTTCGATTTCAATTGCTTCCGCTTCATTTTTCGATTCGGATTTGATTGGTTTGCTTTGATTCCGTGCTTTTGCCTCTTGTGGTTTATCGATTTTGAATTCGAGGTTGGGTTCCAGAAACGGGATCCAACATTTTGAGCCTCACCCAGAGGGAGATGACAGTAAGTGAGTATGAGCGTCGGTTTACACAACTATCCCAGTATGTATCTGAGATGATGATGAGTGAGGCGGCTAAGTGCCGTAGATTTGAATCGGGGTTGCATTTATCCATCAGAGAGAAAGTGGTGGTACAGAATTTTTGTGACTTTCAACAGCTAGTTGAAGCGGCATTGAGGGTTGAAAACATAGAGAATATAAAGAGTGTCATGAATAAAAAGAGAAAGGGGAGAGAACAGTTTAAGAGGAGAGGTGGTACTTCTGTGCCCGAGAGGAGTGCCAGGACTTTCCCTGTATAGTCTGAGGAGAGGAGCAGTGGTGCAAGCAGGCCTAGACCTATGAGGACTTCTACTGTTTCTCATCAAGCCTCAACAGCGGGAGGCAGTAGAAGGGGAGAAGGGGATAAGTCTTCTGTACCTAAGTGCGATCATTGTGGCAAGTTCCAAGGAGGGGAATGCTACAAGCTAATTAGAGCTTGTTTCAAATGTGGAGAGAAGGGGCACTTGGCTAGAGAGTGTCCCCAGTATGCAAGAAGAGAGGGAACTCAGATGCAAGCTTCGAAGAGAACTGAGTTAATGGGGCACAAGACTACAACAAAAGTGGCCAGTTCAAATGTAGCTAAGAGAGTGAATCTTCAGGGAAGACCAAAGGGGCAAGCACCAGCTAGGGTGTTTGCAATGAAACAGGAGGATGCAGAAACTACTTCAAAAGTTGTGACTGGTATGGTTAAATTATTTGATGCTGATATTGTGGTTTTGATTGATCCAGGTTCTACCCATTCATTTGTGCCATCAAGTAGAACTGTGTGTCGTAGAAATCTGAGCCCATTGGATATTCCATTATTGGTTAGTACTCCAATCGGCCAGTATATTGTTATTAGTTAAGTGTATAAAGAGTTTGAGATATAAATTGGTGGGGAACTCTTGGTAGTGGACTTAATGCCATTGAAAATGGAAGGCTTGAATGTAATTTTGGGTATGGACACGTTAGAGAAGTACAATGCCCATTTGGATTGTAAACAGAAGACAGTGGAGTTCGAATTGGACAATAGCAGAAGAGTGGTGTTTACAGGGGGCAGAAAAGCAAGCCCACCTAGGATTGTTTCGACTCTAATAGCAGAGAAGATGATGAAGAAAGGATGTGAGACATTTTTAGCCTATGTGATAGACACAAGGGCAGATAGGAGGAAGCTAGAAGATATTCCTGTAGTCATGGGATTCCCAGATGTCTTTCCCAAGGAATTACCGGGATTATCGCCATCTAAGGAAATTAGTTTTCTATTGAGCTTCTTTCAGCTACTACACCGATCTCAATTCCGCCTTACCGAATGGCTCCAACAAAATTAAAGGAGCTTAAGGAGCAATTGGAAGAGTTGTTGGAGAAAGGTTACATTAGGCTGAGCTCTTCGCTTTGGGGAGCTCCGGTCCTCTTTGTGAAGAAGAAAGACGGGTCATTGCGAATGTATGTGGCTTATAGGAAACTCAATCATGTCACTATTAAGAATAGATATCCGCTCCCATGTATAGATGATTTGTTTGATCAATTGCAAGAGGCAAGAGTCTTTTCCAAGATAGATTTGAGATCGGGTTATCACCAGTTGAGGATGAAGGAGATCGATGTGTCAAAGACTGCTTTTAGAACACAGTATGGCCACTTTGAGTTTTTGGTCATGCCTTTTGGGTTAACGAATGCACTTGCAGCTTTTATGGATTTGATGAATAGAGTCTTCAAGCCTTTCTTAGAACAATTTGTCATAGTCTTTATTGATGACATATTGGTTTATTCCAAGAGTGACAAGGAACATAAGGAACATTTGAGGATTTCTTTGGAGACATTAAGGAAGAATGAGTTGTATGCCAAATTTGATAAATGTGAATTTTGGCTAAGGGAAGTGGTGTTCCTTGGACATGTAATTTTGGAAAAAGGGGTGCATGTGGATCCGAGGAAGATAGAAGCAGTTGTAAAATGGGAAGCACCTGAGAACGTAGTTGAAGTGAGAAGTTTCTTGGGAATAGCTGGGTATTACAGAAGGTTTGTGGAGAGCTTTTCTATAATAGCTGCTCCACTTTCCAAATTGACAAGGAAGAATCAGAAATTTGTGTGGACCGAGGAGTTCCAGAGCAGTTTTGAGGAGTTGAAGAATAGGCTCACAACTGCACCAATTTTGACATTGCCTTCTAGTGATGATGGATACATAGTGTTCAGTGATGCCTCCAGGAAAGGATTAGGGTGTGTGTTGATGCAAAGAGATAAAGTGATTGCCTATGCTTCTAGGCAATTAAAGCCTCATTAGATGAACTATCCTACACATGACTTGGAATTGGCTACCATAATTTTTTCATTGAAGATTTGGAGACATTACTTGTATGGAGTCACCACTAAGGTGTTTAGAGACTACAAGAGTCTTAAGTATTTGATGAGCCAAAAAGAGTTGAATTTGAGACAGAGAAGATGGTTAGAGTTGTTAAAGGATTATGACTTGATGATAGACTACCACCCAGCGAAAGCTAATGTAGTAGCGGATGCACTGAGTAGGAAGTCCACTATGGCACATGTGGAAATATTGTACCTTCCTTTGCTGAAGGAATTAGCCAGACTTAATGTGACATTGAGACAAGTCGAGCTTGATTGTGTATTGGCTAATTTTAGAGTGAGGCCATTATTGAATAAGAAAATTAAGGAATTGTAAGAACAAGATGAATATTTGAGCAGGCTCTGAGAAGAGATTAAAAGTGGTAAACCTTTTGAGACGGGGATAAGAGAAGATGGATTGATGGTGATGGGCAACAGACTGTGTATTCCGGACATGTTAGAGCTGAAGGATGAGATTCTTGATGAGGCGCATAATGCTCCTTATGCAATGCACCCGAGGAGTACAAGGATGTATCGAAATTTGAAAGAGCATTTCCGGAGGAAGAGAATGAAGAAGGATATTGTAGAGTATACTAAAAGAAGCTTAGTGTGCCAACAAGTCAAGGCTGAACACTAGGCACCTTCAAGCAAGCTTAATCCTTTGTCAATTCCGGAATGCAAATGGGAGAAGATTACTGTAGCATCCCCTTACCGTAGGGTACACACCGAGACAGCCGGAGGTCATTCCGGTACATATCCTATGATAAGGGCGAGCTATAATTGATCACTACATTCACTTCATATGGCATCAATAGAAAAATCACAATATTTTTTTTTGAAACTACTTCCTCCTCATTTCATTTCACAAAACTAAAAGTCTACATTGTGTCTATCAACTTTACTACAAGTACAACATCAAATCCTAATACAATAGTACTACATGAAAGAGGAAAATATACATAGTCTATCTAAACTATCCACAAATTCTAGCTGACCGACCTTTAAGCCATGACTTCTCCTGCTAAAACACAATCTTCCCGGCTGGTATAGCCTCTTAGTAGCTTGAGTCATCTCTCGGTCCTGAAAAGACAACGTTACAATTTTGGTGACTTTTACGAACTCCATGAGGTAACCATCATTAATGGTTCACTCAATTCATGCATCACATCATTACACGTAACATAATATTCACCTCATTCCATATTCATAATTTATCACATTTCATTTTCAGAATAATCATATCGTTCACACAAAACACACGTATCAATTATAATTGCAATGCACGTGAGACTCACTTTCATTTATTATTGTCGTTATGACCGAGTACCTTTTTACTAGCTCATATCACTTAATGGATACCGAGCTGTGTCATATAACGTCCCATATCCCTTAGTGGATACCGGGTACAGTCGCACTCAAACCCGAGGCTCTAATCACATTCTGAGCTTTAAGCTCTTTATCCTGGTAACTCCAGTCATAACTTCATTTATCTTACATGCATTCATGCAATGAATGTTTCTCATAACATAACCTCAGTCAATCATATAGATGCACATTCACATTTAGATCATATTCATCATCGGACCTTAGTTCGGCAGTCAGCAGAAATGCTGAGCACACTTTTGCATTCATATGTATATTCACAATTTTCACATGTTGAAGCACTTATTTAGTCTTATTCACATACAAGGAGCACTTTAATAACTCATTTACACATCAAAATCACCGGACCTTCATTGTCCGGAATCAACACAATCAAACCACATCTATCGTCTCACTTTAATCGTCTCACTTTCATCGTCTCACTTCTATCTTCTTACTTCTATTGTCTCACTTTCATCGTCTGACTTTTATCGTCTTACTTCTATCATCTCACTTTCATCGTCTCACTTGTATCATCTCATTTCTATCGTCTCACTTTCATCATCTGACTTCTATCGTCTTACTTCTATCGTCTCACTTTCATCGCCTGACTTTTATCGTCTCACTTTCATCCATCTCATTTTCTTCTTCTGACTTCTATCGTCTCACTTTCATCATCTCACTTCTATCGTCTCATTTCTATTGTCTCATTTTCATCGTCTAACTTCTATCATCTTACTTCTATCATCTCACTTTCATCGTCTCACTTCTATCGTCTCACTTCTATCGTCTCACTTTCATCGTCTGACTTCTATCATCTTACTTCTATCGTCTCACTTTCATCATCTGACTTCTATCGTCTCATTTCTATTGTCTCACTTTCATCTTCTGACTTCTATCGTCTCATTTCTATTGTCTCACTTTCATCGTCTGACTTCTATCATCTTACTTCTATCGTCTCACTTTCATCGTCTGACTTCTATCATCTTACTTCTATCGTCTCACTTTCATCGTCTCACTTCTATCATCTCATTTCTATCGTCTCACTTTCTTCCCCAGAACATCTCCACTTACAAGGATCATAACTTTTGACTCTGATGTTCAAAATTTTCACACTATATATTGTTGGAAAGACAAAAGAAAGATATACAACTTTCCAGAAAGCACCTTGGCTAAAATATCTTTATATCAATCCCAAATTTGCTCCTAAATTCTGAAGATGAATTTCCCAATCATGCACCAACATACTACACCAAATCCTTAACTTCATGACAAGTTTGAGATTCTTAGAGATAGAATTGAAATTCAATGTCTTCATAAGAAATATAGCCATAGGTTTCTAGTTTAATCTAAATCAAGAATCATTTGTTTGGATAACTAGAGGAAAAGTTATAGCTAACCGACCGAAGCACACTCAGTGGACATTTTTCAGAGTTTCAACCTTTCAATTTTTTACAACACTCAATGCTCATAATATTTCAAAACACTAAATTAACACTATAACCAGATTTTTTATCCCCAACAACACAGTACTTATGAACAAACACATAAATGCCATTTTGTCCATGCATATTACAGTAACTTATCAAATTTGTTTCATAAATCCCCAACTCTAAAGGATTTATTCACCACTTACCCGCTGAAAACTCCAAAATCTTCAAGCCCTAAACTCCACACAAAATTTCCGTACTTCATTGAGTACAATGACCAGCTTCTAGTTTTTCTTAGGTTAGAGGACACAAATGGAAAAGTGGACTTGGTGTAGGAAAGATAAAGCATAGGAGTCTCTTAGAAGGTATTTGATGGAAAACCTTGTGTTTCAAAAGAAAGTTTGAAGAACATGATAATGAAGAAGGGACTTAGACATGACTTAACCTATTATCTCTCAAAGAATTATAACCTACTTCTAGCAAGAGTACAAAAGCCTAAGTGGCACTTGTCATTTTCTTAATGACTAAACTCTAACTTAGTTTCTTTTGAAACTAACTCCATTTAGCTCTCCTCTTTCCAATACAACTATCATCTTTACAATCCAACTATCTCCAAAGCTTCTTTTGATTTCTTTTTCCTATTTTTCTAAAATTTCCAAAATTTAATCCTAAATTCACCAAAATTCAAAAATATCACAATTCCACTAATCACTAATATTTCTACTATAAAACATTCATAAATTCTCAAAACTCACAAATCAATCCAATTATACCCGAAATTATTCATAAATACATGTACAATTATTTTCATGTGCAGACAAATTCACTATTTATGTATATGTGTATGACATATTATGCATAAACATGGAAATGCATTTCTAACTCTCATTAATTACTCCTGACTACCATTCTAACCCTCCCACAAGTAATGGGATGTTACAAAATAGTTAGTTAAATATAAGTTATTTAATTTTTTTCTAGGAGAACATTAATTTTAAAACATTTAAAGAGGAAGAGGTTGAACCTAAGCTTGAATGTAAGTTGGATCAACTTTTTGGATGCTTGGCTCGAGGAGAGACTACATTTTATCTTATGGCTGACCCTCCACAATTAGCGTTGGCTTAGTAAAAAAAAGTTTTAAAAATCAAATTGGTTCAATCGATCTACTAGTAAAAACATTGAATATGTAAATTTTTAGTTTAGTTTTTAACTTTTTAGCACAATTTAGTTTAATAATTTTTGTTATCAGTCTAACAGTGAAAATGTTGAATTCGTAAATTTTTAGTTTAGTTTTTAACATTTCAGTTTAATTTAGTTTAATAATTTTTGTTATTACAAATTAAGCAAATTAATTTTCATTTAAAAGTTTTATTTTTTAAGTAAACTTTAAAATTTTCAATGGGTAACGATCAATCATTTTTAAAATTATTTAGTTTTATTCAAAATTTAACGAGTTTTATAATAGTCTAATACTAATTGAACCTTTTAGATCTTAAACTTTTGTCTTACTAGTTTAATTTTCAATTCGGTTTTTAAAACATTGGTGAAATATTTGTTTCTGGATGGAGTAACCCTAATTTCTTTTAACCAATCAAAATAAATCTTCTAACTTTTGTAACTTATTTGATTTAAAATGTTTTTTTTCTCTAATTAGTTTATTTCATTTGTTATTATATTCTCATCCTCAATTAAAATAGTTTTCTTTATAAATTCCAAGATTGCAACTTTATAGACTATGATTTATAAGAGTTATAGATACTAATATATATTTTATCTTTAAATATATTTAATAGTATGATGAATTGTGTATTAACCTTTTACCTATTTGTAAATTAATGAATTACTTTTTTATTTTAATAAATGATTGTGTTAGTTTACATATGATATTTATAAACTAATTACAATAATAAATAAAATAGAGTAAGAAAGAGAGATAAAACCAATTTAACAATCTTTCACTTACTCTCGTTTCCTAAACTCTAATTAAGAATTTATGATTTTCTTTTTTTGTTACAGGTGATTAAGCTAAGAATTTTTTTCAAAGCAGAGAGTAACTCTCTCCAAGTATATTTTAATCAATTTCCTTAATTACAATAAGGATGTAATCTTTGGAGCAAAATAGTTGAATCCCTAACCCAAAGGGCCCTCCACATCCCGACCCGATGAAGCAACTGGGAGGATGAAAATCATGTACTCAGCGGCCCGCTAAGAGGGAGGTGAGCAACCTACAGGCCTACAAGGAGCCCACCCTCAAAGCTCACAAGGGGCTCAAGAATATTGCTCCTACACTGCAAAACGTGGGATTCAAACCTTACACCTTGGAGCAAATTTGTCCCTCCGAAACCAACTGAGCTACACCCTGCGGGCAATAAGGATGTAATCTTATTCCCATCAATAAGATGTTCAATATTTGTTATGTAACACATATATACATCCTCTAGCGATTTAAGACTCTTATCAACAAGGACGGATTCACGTTGGGGGCAAGTTGGAGTACTTGCCTTTACTGTTTTCAAAAAATTTTGTATAAAAAAATTATTATTTTAAATTTTACTTACATAAAAAAAAAAATTTACTTCGATTAAAATTTTACCCCATTTAAAAAAATTATGTATCCGTCTCAAGTTGTCAACTCTGAGCATATTCAACTAACTTTTCTGAATCCGTCTCTGCTTATCGGCTTTTAGCATAATCAACTAATAACTTTTTATAACCGTATGTGATTTATTTGTACTCAAATCACCTAAAAAATTAGTAGAAACAAAAATTACTTGTTACAACGACTAATAAAAGTGACATTAATTAACTAAATAACCATATTAGTCGAACAATGACATAAACTTACGGTACATAATTTTTCACTTTGTCGACCAATATGTTTTAAATGATTTTTCAAAAATTTTAAAATACCAAGCAACGTTTCTTTAAATAAAACTTATCCCAAAATTATTTCAAAAGCCCCTCGAAATTTATTTTAAAGTTCAAGAAGTCTTTTTTTAAAGATCAAAACAAATTTCTTATTGATTATGAAAGCATTTGTAAATTATGTTTTATCAGTAAATGTTCGTCTAATTATTGAGCTTATAATTTAGAAATGACCAACATAAGGTTATAAGAAGATCAAATCTTGATGTGCTTAGTTCATTCTTGTACATAGTTTTTCACTTGAATTGTATATACGCTTCACTTTACACATTTTTTTTCTTCCAATAATTGATTATTCAATTTATTCGATTAATTTGCTCACCTTGTCATTCTATTGAACTTTATAATTAACATATTGCTTGATTACATTATAATAAAACTATTAATATTATTTAAAATATTTTACTTAAGAACATTATATTTTATTATCATCAAAATCATAAGATTGACACCTAACTTAGTCTGTAGTTACTTTTTTAAAATTCTCTAATCTTTAATATTTTTATAATTTTAAAAATATTTGAAAAAGATCTTTGTAATTTTCAGTTTTTCATAAAATCTCATTCTCCTCAATTAAAAAATAACATTGAGCACAAGACATAAACATCATTTCTCGACCAGATATTATTTTATGTGATGATCCAACTCAACTTTGAAATACTTCTCAAACTAAATAAACCTTATTCAAACTATTTAAAATAGTTATAATAAATTATTAATTTTAGATTAATTTAATTAATTCATATCGGATTTAAGAAATAAGCTAGGTCATCATATCAACAAATTAACTTACTTGCATGTGATATTTATGTTGCTTGATCTTGCCATTATTTTTCAACAAATGTTAAAGATAAGGAATTAAAAAAAATTAAAATACTATAAAATTTTCAAGAATTTTAAATATTATAAATAATTTTTTAATTATTTAATCATAACCATAACTAAAATCGAATTCTCTGTCCAAAATAGCCTTGATGGAGGATCCGAACTCAATGATAGTCGCTATGGGTGGTGACATCATTTTATCTTGAATCTAAACGTATAGTAAACCTAATTAAAAATTCAATCTCAAGAAGATTAAGTAGAAGTTGTAAATTAGACGATATAGCTGTTAAAATTGGTGAGGAAATTATAGAAATTTAGCTGATACTATCTTTTGTTTTGAATCTTCTGATCCAATTTTGTCTTGTCTCCCTCTCATCAAATAATCCAATGTCAGAGAACTCCGACGCCGACGCCGGCGCCACCACCACCTTCACTTCTCAATCCTCACCAAGCGAATCATCTTCCAAAGCCCAGTTTGCGATCCAATCTCTTTCATCAATCCATTGGTATACGCTCGTGTTTGGATATTTAGAGACAGATAGACAATTCAATTGATTAGTACACTTCTGTCACTTTCTGTTGCATTTTTGTATTGTAACTTTAGATGGTTGAGATCTCCCTCTAGGTGTGAAGAAATTATGTTTCACTTATTATTTTCCTTTTTTTTTTTGGTAATCTTAAATTTAACTATCATTTTTTCAACCATCATCGTAGTAATAAAGAAATTTATAGACATATAAATAATATTTTATTTAAGATTTTAGTTCAATAAATTTATTATCTAATAAACGCTCACATATTTGTTTAAATATTTTTATATTTTAATTTATGAGATCAATTAATTTTTTATTAGAAAGATACATAATATGTGTTAATTTTATTATTTTATGAATATTCTGTCTTAATAAAATTTACAATCAGGAATAATTTATAAATAATACACAAGACATAGTGTAATATTTTTATTATAATTACAATTGCACCGAGTAATTATAATGATTTTATTTTTAGTGTTAAAATATGAAATATAATTAACAAAATATATAAAATAAAGAATACTTTTATTAATTAAAATATTAATATCATATTTTAAAATTACAACCAAACTTATATAAACTAACCAAAAATAGAGGAATTGAAACAAAATATGAAATCCAACAAGATAGAAAAGATTACTTCAGAAGAATGTAAGACGACAAACAGCAAAAGCCAGTCCAACAAAGAACGCTTGAGAAGAGCCTGTCATGCCTGAAGCCTCATTACCGAGGTCATCTCCTTGTGCTACGTTTGGAGCCAATTCTGTAGATGTTTACATTACAAATACATCCCACTTTGATAACACAATTTCAATCCATTAACATTAGGAACTGAAGATCGGATTGATTGGTAATTACCTGGTGTTCTAGCCAATTCACTTGATGTTGGAGCAGCTACCAAACATGATGAAGACATAGCTATTAGACTACTATTTCATCTATTTTTGTTGCTATATAGAGCTTAATTTTAAGTAGAATCCAATTGAATGATACCTGAGCACGTGCTCGCAGGAGGAGTAGAGACATGACAAGCAGAAGGAAGCTTGAGAGCTCTACTGAGATCAAGCTTGACGCCGAGACTCTTGAGACCGTCGCCGCGGAGTAGCGCACACAAGCACGCGACGTTGCTATCCACCAACCCCGCAAGCTCAGGACAACAGTTCTTGTCCGGTACCGTCAAATTACTTCCTTCCTCAACATAAGTTAAGCAGTCTGACAAGTTCAGCAACTGTGTAAAGCAGTCATTTGGAGCAGGTCCCGGAGCCGACGGACCTAACCCCGACGGCCCCATGTAGGAGTAGGGTGCTGGTGCTGAGACATGAGCTGCCACTAAGCCGACCAAAATGGACGCTACAACGGTGGTCAGGAGCAGCCTTGGTGTGTACATTTTGGTTAGATAGCAGAATTTGACGGGTTGAGTTGAGTTGTTTAAATATCAGACAGAGTTGTGTGAAAGCAAAAATTGGAAGAGAATGGTTATAATTGACGGACTTGGATCATTAATTGCTCAATGAACGTAATTGACGGACTTAATATATACATATTTGACGGGTTGAGTTGAGTTGTTTAAATACAATGAGAAAGAGTTGTGTGAAAGAAAAAATTGGAAGAGAATGGTATAATTGACGGACTTGGATCATTAATTGGTCAATGAACGTAATTTACGGACTTAATTTATATTAATACATATTTTAAAAACAATTGTTATATATGTATATATAAAAGATAGAGAGTACGAGATCAATCGGATAAAAAGTTATTTCTTCGTGATCAAAAGGCCATAGGTTGGTTTTATGTAAACATGTTACCTCTTTATAAAAAATATCAATGTTTTAAAAACCGGATCGGATATCGAAAAGTTTAAGGAAAGGTTTAAAGTTTAGGGGTTTAACCGGTAGTGAACCACTATAAAATCGGTATATAATAAATAAGAATAAAAACTTATAAGAATAAGTAAAAATAAAATATTTTATTGAAATAAAAATACCCCAATGTTTATTATTATGTAATGAATTAATAATAAATAAATATGAGTCTAGTATAAATATTAAAATAACAATAAAAATCAACATTGTATTTCTGAAAGAGATTGTATCTCTTCATCGACAAAAGCTCCAAATTTTCCAACGTTATTTAAAAGAGGTCTTTAGGTTGGATTAAGATTAAAAGAGGAAGCAAGAGGAAACGATCGAGAATAAACATTTAAGATTTTTGTTGTATTTTATTTTTAATAAATTTATTGATGCATACAATTTTAATAATGTAAATATTTATTTGATAATGATCTTATAAGCTCAATATCGTAATTAAAAAAGATTAAAGGTGAATCTTATAGTAATTTGAATATGTTAAATAGATATTATAAAATCAAATAAAATTTATTCAAATTTTAATATAAGGAAAATACCAAAGTTTTAAAAACCGAACCGAACCGGACCATTCAATCTAACCGAAAAAATTTAAATCGGTTGGTTTTTATAAATAAAGGTTATTAGATGAAACTGAACCGAACTAGTAACCGGTTCAAACTTTTTCCGATCGAACCGAAAGGTCCAATTCGGTTTTAAAAACCTTGAAAAATATAAGAGATAGGCCAAATACATCAATAACACTCTCCAAATTCTTGTAATACTGGGAGCCATATATAATTTATTCTATAATGAGATATGTTTCCAATTCCATTAACAATACAAAATGTGGTTCATGATCTTGTAGTTAAATGGTATTAGAATCAAAAACAAAGTAGAGATAGTGAAATGCCAACTATACTGCATAAGCTAATTAAGCATAGTAAAATTTTAATAAGGAACACTGAAATCATATAAGCTCAATTAATTAAAATATATAGTGATTAATCAAATTTTAGCTCAGTAATTAAAGTTGGCACAATTAAAATAAATTTATTCCAAATCATAATTTATAATTGTTTATTTGAATCATTAGATATTTTTACACACACAATTATTAAAAAAATAATAATTTATTGAATCATTAAAATCATTTTAATTATTTATTTACCAAAGACCTTTTTTTTTCAAGGTGGAGTACACGAAAGGAACGTTTTTGGTGACTTTTGGGATCAAACAGCTGGTTGAAGAAATTAGTAAAATCCATTGTATATAATTATAAGCTGAGTGTTTCTTATGGTTTTAATGGTTACAACCTGGCACAACCCGGAAAGTTTGGTTAGTCGTTCACATCATACGTTAATTCACAGCTCTCAAGAAAGAATAAAAGAAAGATATGTATTCTGTTGCACCTTCTTCAATAAAGATGAGAGTTACACCGTAACTAAGGTTTTAAATTTTGAACCGAATGTTAAACTGGAAATTTTACTATTTACCGATTCGATTGGTGTAATTAAGGTTTTGAAATTCTGACTAGATGTTGAATCGGAAATTTTACTATTCACCGGTTCGACCACCGGTTGAATCGGTATGACGTCATAATTATGCAATAATTATATATAATATTAATAATATTAAAAATAAAAAAATATACCAAATAATATAAATTTATATACTTTTGTTAGATTTATAGAGAAAAGGTGGATTTTAATTTTGAAAAAAAAACACATCAGTGTTTTAGAAAGAAAAAACAAAATAAAAAATAAAAAATTCATTGAACCACTGACCAACCGGTTCGACCAATTCCGGTAAGAACCGGTCAATTGGTTTATACTGGTTCAATTGAAGACTGATTTTTAGGGGTCATCTGGATTGAATAGTTGATCGGTTATCGGTCGAATCGGTCAAACCGACCGGTCCAATCCGAATTTCAAAACAGAGACCGTAACTCATTGGAAACTAAGTTTTCCACTTAATATTGGTAATATTGTAGTTATATCGAAAATAATCACTTTATTAAGTAAATTGAGGTGACGTATTATCGAACTTTTTTAGACTTTGTATCTTTGTGAAATTTCAACTGAGTATTAACGACAACGATGATAACTATTAGTAACTTCGATTATAGAAAGAAAGATACTTAGATCACATGAATCTTAATAAGTTTACATGAAAATGGGAAGATAAGAATGTTTTTGGCAAAAGAGATGATAAAAATGGAGGGTCAACAAGAATGTTGTCCACAAGATTTAGCAATTAAGGTTTGATGGTTGCGTGTTTTTCTCCGTGAGCGTTGGAAGAAGTGGAAAAAGGGTAATGGCAATTATGAAAGCTGCTACAAATTTTTGGAAGGCACCTTTCATCTACCCTTAGCTAATTGCCATCACATGTTTCTGTGTTGTTCTGATTGTCTTCTTTCCCTTCGTTTTCATTTTAAGAAAAGTTTTAAAACCTTCATCATATCGATGTTAAATTAAAATAGTTAATATTTTTTAAAGCAATTTTATATGTTGTAAATTAACCATAAAAACTTTAAAGACGTATCGGAAACTACTTCTTTACTCGAGTAAGAGTAAAGTTGTGTCCTATCAAATTTTTTCAGATTCCTGTTTTAGCGAGATTTCAACTAAGTGTTGAAAAACTATAATGACCACTAAAATATGATGATTTCAAAAAAATTCATAGTGAAAATGTTATTATATTATTTTTATCATATTGCATAACTACTTTAAAAGTAAAATTTATTAAGTTATTTAAGAAAATACTTATTATCAGTGAGATTCATATTGGGCGTTATTGTTGTTGTTGCAATAATTCTGATGACTTATCAATTCATTCAATTATCAAATATTTTTGTATTAATAGAAATAATTGATGATCTTATTAATATTATTATCACAATAGTTCTGACTTTTTACCAAGACTATTATTTTCAACAGTTTATTCAAAATTAAAAGGTGAACTTAAGATATAAAAGTGAAATAAATACCAAACCATACAAAGCAATCATACTAATCCAATAGTTTCCAAAAACTTAAAAGATAAATTTCTTAACTTGTAAAAGTTAATTTTGCAAATTAGGAAGTCTAGATAACTGCATTACTGTGACTGATCAATAACTATAACAGGCCCTATTAACAGGTTCGTTCCAAGAGTACATGACCTGAAAGCTGGCGCTAGTGTCCTGATGAATGACATTTTTTAAGGCCAGCAAAGTCTGCCTATCCGTATCACTTGTAAGTGCAGGTCTAGCGGCTGGGACGACTTTGAAAACCAGGAAGAAAGAAAAGAGAAAAATTGAGCTCCCTCGTTGGAGAATGAGCATGTGTGTTCAATGAAAACCAGGTTTTGAGGTGATGCATTAAGCTTATGACTAGAATATATAAGACTTTGAATCCAAGTCGTAAGTCCGTGTTCTGACTTTAGGAATTTTTGTTCACACTGGTGGTCACCGAGAAAGGGACCACTCAACACTTTCCTAACTTCTGAACACTCCAGCTAAATTTACTACTTCATATCAATTCCACGTCAAGATTTTCATGATGTCATTTGAGAAGAAAAAAAAACAACTCAGGGGACATGATTCCCACAGTATTTCTTTTCTGGATACAATGCAAGTAGCTTTATAGCCAAAAGATTGATGTGCCTGCAATAAATGTGAAACAGATTCACAACATAATGTAATTGTTCACTTGTACAAAGCAAATATCCCAACCCTTATAGTTGCAGCTCCAGAAGGCCCCGTCGCTGGCATCACTGACTTCTGAAAATGGTTGTCCCGGTATCACAAAATAATCAGTATACAATCATTGCTTTATACATGCAACAAAACTTGGAGGCGAACTGCACTCCTGAAACGGTCAACATGTGCGTCTTTTATGGATTGTAGGTGGTCAGAATATGTTTCTGCACATATAGTTCAGTACCTTGTACATGGAATCTGAGTTTAGCAACAGGTAATGATTTTCCTAATCCAATGAAAAAGCGCCCCCACAGTATCTGCATAGTTCATTATGAAATCATCGTGAATATTGAGAATGTGCTGTTAAATATGATTTTCTGCTTTGTTTACATTTATGAATACCAAGATCATGAAATTGAAACTTTTTCAGGATTAGTTCTTCAAAGTGGATGAAGAGAGCAAAAGTACATGTAAACATCTTAAAAATACTCAACAATGGCAGAAGAGCATGTGTGAGGTCAAATTTGCTGATGTACCAATGCTATTAGATGATGTCAATCGCGATCATATCACAGACCCAAAATATAAAATTGATTAGAAAACATATATTACCTGTTACTGAACTTTTCAACAGCATCAGCAGCATAAAGAAGTGTTTCGTTGGCTTTTTCCAGAACCATATAAAGCTCCTTCCCTCTTGTTGTACGAGCAATAACCCATGCATTATTTTTCGCTCTAATACATATTTCCATATCTTTCTCTTTACCCATGTTATCCAGCTTTGCTCTATTCTTTTCCAAATCTACCTCTTCTCTAAGCTTACTCATTGCAAGTAAAGATTCCTGCATCCCAACATGTCAAAAACCAGTAATAAGACATTGAATAAACAAAGAGGATTTGACACTCATTATGACATGATTTTACATTATTTTTTACACATGCAAGGCATAAAACCTGGGAACAATCTCACGAGAATGACATGGAAATTCATGACTAAGGCTACATAAAGTTGCTAATAAATGAATACTGCCTACGCCTTAAACTGGGAACTCTTCTTCCATACATATAAATGCAGACATGCATAAACCTAATATGTATACATGTATGCATACATGTTTAGATATAAACATGTATATTTATATGCATATGAATGGACTTTTGTCAGTTGGCACAAGAGTAGTTTTCAGTATGCCGGCCAATTTTTTATGAACTACAATAACAATGAAGAGCTAGAGATGTAAAACTCTCAAAACTTATCATTCTAATTCATGTCTCTCAAACAAGATAGTCAATGTTGTGTCAATCAAAAGTAAATAATATAAGATTCTCGGTGTTTATGTGACAACTAATATCAAAATTTGAGTAGAATACAATTCAATTCAACAGATTTTTATAATGAAACTAACTGAATTGAATAGCAACTGAAGTATCACATTTGATAAAAATACTAAATGAGAAACTTCAACTGAATTCTTTTGTCTGATTGGATAATGGAATGCACATAAATTGATATAAAAAGTTAATTTCTCTTCATATATATTGTTAGAACTTTATATGGAGAATTTTGTTTGTTGGCTGCACTTCAAATGAATTGAATTATTAATCAATCTCAGATATTCTGAATAGAATTTGCCAATACCTACATCAAACCCACAGTTCAATGCAATTCACTAAGGTTCATCTCATAATTAAAGAGTGAAAAAGTATCAACCGGATTAAGGTCATCAAATTTTATTCATATTAAAAACAAGCTCCTACTGTTTAGGATACACACAGTTGTTGATCTTGAAGGACCAACAACCCCAAGACCAACATTAAAATATGGAAATTTTTGCAGGGCTCCTTTTCAACTATCTTTATGTAAATTAATTGTTATATTACTGCAAGTTAACAATATAGAAAAGAGCAGCACACTAGTTTTAAACCCACCTATAAATTGCAAACAATATGATATTTCTGGTTACTTGATTCACTATGTCCAGATATTAGATTTGTTAACTTTGTTACCTCAGGGCCTTCAGCCACAAGAAGTATTCATCCACGACCATGTCAATATTGCTATAACTTGATGCAAGTACCATTAAAATTCATGCTTACCGGAATTTGGATTGACACAGTATTGTTGATATTCTCAGAGGTGAATGTTTACACAATGGCTTCATTAATGAAGAAAGATCATGTATAGAATTACCTTCGTTAGAGTTGTAACTTTTGCTGCTGGGGAAGCTCTGGATACATTTCTATCATCAACTAGTAAATAGCGATATCCACTTACATGATAAGCATTCTCCCCACCCCATCCTTTTGAGAGTTTCTCTTCAACTTTCAACAACTTGAGGGATGCCTACCAATTTGGCACGAAAGAAAAATCAGATCACATATGTCAATGGATATGAGTAACAATATTTGACAACTTTGACCAGGTAAAGCTGAGAACATAACGCACATAGGGGAAAGATGGGGCCCTTTAACATCAGTTTTCCTTTTATATGTAACCACCTAGAAGGCCCATGTCTGCCAACCACATATAATGGTCAAGCAGATCATTTACAACATAAATTGTCAAGAATCTGCTCCTAACATAAACCGAAGCAAGCAATGAAAACTGGATAGCTTTGATGTACCATATAGTACAAACCTAAAGTTGAACATGTTATCATGAAAGGGAACAGGTGAACCAATCAAATATCAGCTTTTGAAATTTTCAGGGAGGGATAGATCATCACAATAAGCAGATTATTCTAATAAAAGCCATTAAAATAGATTATAAATTGAACCCTATTCAGCAAAATGCTAAATAAAATCAGCTCTTCTTAGTCCATCACAATAGAGATATTTCAAATTGACCAGTTGCTTTTGGTTACAACAAGGCATGTCTAGATTGTATTGCACTTGCACATAAAAGTTGCTAGATCAGCTTCAAATTTATTCAACAACTATCAAATATATCAACCAGAAATTCCTAATGCAACTGAAGAAAATGTAAGATATGAACCAGATTCTCATTATATGCATTTTCATGCTTACCTTTTCAGAAATCACCTAGAAATCAAATATTCAAAAGCCATCTACCATACTTGCAAGCTATTTTTCTGGAAACTCTATGTATACTATACCGAAGATTTATAAGTATCACCTCATGAAGGGCATGACTACAAGAACTTCCTATTTACAAAGAAAAAGGAAATGTTGGCATACTAGTACCCATTGAAGAATGCAAAGCACAAAAACCAATCTTGTGATTAGGCATGAACATAGAGGTGGTTGTAACTACGTGGAGAAATATGACATAATAGAAGAGACTTGATAAAGATGTTTCACTCCTGTTTTACAAGAACATTTAGAGTCCCACTTGATCCAGTTACCACAGAGAAGTTTCAAGGCTCTGATGGAAAGGAGAATTAATAGAAAACAACACTAGAACGATTCAAAAAAAGACTCAAATAGAAAATTAGAACAGAGGAGCAAGATGCAGACAATGAAATCACTGTAACAGCAATTCCATCTTTCTTCACATGCAAAAAAGTTGACTAAAGACATCCAAGTAGGTACTCCTAGAAAAAAAGTTAAGTAGCTATTAGAAAATTATCATGTCAGGGCAAGCACTTACACTTTCAACAATTTGCTGCTTCAATTGGGAGACACCCTGCTCCCCATTCAGAAGGGATGAGACAGGCAACAGAAGGATCAAAGTAAGGCTTTTATATTGATAAGCACAGAGATACATTCTTTCCCCAGTCTGCTGAAGATAAATTGTTGGAGTGGCAGATATCAAGCTACCCATCTCTGAAATTTGAATATCAGTCCCAAGAAATCCATCTTTCCCTTTATGCCACCTATCATGCTGCAAGGGCCTTTTAATGTGATTGCTGTTACTTTGGCCAGGAGAAGCATCCCGAGAGTGATATTGCTGTTCTGAAACGGAGCCAGAATGGATCGAGGTTGATGGTGCAGAGGCATTAGATGCAGTACTTCCTCTGAGTAAAGAGGACCAGGAACTTACTCCAGAAGATAGAGCACGAGGAGTCAACCTTAGAACTGCATATGTAAACAAATTTATAGTATCCTCCTGACAAAAGCATTGGAATGGAAGTTAGAGCTGGACCCACAAATAAACTCACTAATTCAGGAAACATTTGAGAATTTAATCAAAATCGATGTCATTGACTTTTCATCAATCTCATCTAGAAATTGAGGAGATAAGCAACTTCATGGTTAGAAAATCGCTAATGTCAAGGATGAACTTTGGAGATTGAACCATACCGGAGAAAGTGTAGTAGACACAAGAAGGTCCTGAAACATAATCAATGAGTAACATGATGCTGACCCCGTAGAATATTCTAACACCTTGACAAGTGACTGCCATAGAAATATCATCATCAGTATCATAAATGAAAAAATGTATAGTTTAGACAGTGAATTTAGGGGTGCCTAAAAGAGAGTGGTGATGCAATGCAAGCTTTCCACAAAATAAATGTTAAAGGTTTAGAATAATATGGAGGCTTTGTAAACTACGCAAATGGGTGGTAACACAGTTTAATTGTTGAAAGTACAGTAATATGAGCCAAAGCTCCCTCAATGCTCCCCATAACTGATCTGAATGAAGTTGTATAAAAACAAACGAATATAGGAGAAAGCACTAACAGTGCGACTAACTCAAATTCAGAGTTCACTAGTTTACAGTCAACTTTTTGCTAGTTGGTGACTTTCTCCAATTTGATTGACTAGCTACAGACTTGAATTGAAAGCCCTATATGTTAAACTACATTTTGTTAGGTCAACTTAATTAGGTGGATCCTATGAGTAAACTTGGATACATGAGCACTCTTATCTTTGAGGAAATGCAAAAATACAAAAAAAAAGAAAAAGAAAAAGAAAACCCTCTCTCACATGTACTTTTATTTTTGGGAAAATCAACGAAAAGCTGCACCATTTCAGCTATATAAAATCCTAAAAGCATTTTCCTTAGACAAACCTGAACTTCTATAGCAGCCTCCCTCCCAACAGTCAGCATCTGTACGGTTCCACGCTCCATTAGGCAGTCACGAAATGATGGTAACTGGAGTTTCTTTGTGATAAGAAAAACTGTTGCAGAGATAAAGTTACACGTCAATACACCAACTTCAGACAACACTTTGGTAGCTCTAATCCAATGCAAACCATTTGAACAGCAACTTCAGCATACCCCAGCAGCAGTAATCCATTGAAGACCACTTTCGATATGCTGACAATTAGTGATTTATAATGACATATTTTGAACCAAAGGCAGAATATATTTGTTTAGTATAACTAATGTATGTACTCAGTGGTAATTCTCACCATTTAGATAATCCATGATGAAAGAGTACAAATGGGTTCGGACAAGTCCTCCACTAGGTTCTTTCTCAAGCATTGATCTTATAGATCCATGGAACATCATGAAAAGATTATGAACTTCCTTGAGAACCTTTTGCAATGCATCAACCCGCCAAATGGCTTCTGATGCTTTACTTGTCTCCACAATCTATGCAAGGTTAAGCATTAATAAAGGATTTCATCCAATTCAGAAACAAAGCATACTTAATATCCTCTTTCAATAAAATAATCACATATCCTCTTTCAAAACAATAATCACATATTCACCATCACATTAAACAGCATTGCTTATAAAGGGAACAGATAGCACACCATCACCATCCAGATATCTGGCTCTGCCTCATAAAAAATATGAGAGTGCCTCTCTGCTTCTATAACCTCACAGGCTGCCTCTGGAGAGAAAATCCTGCCACAAAAATTTAAAAAAAAAATCTAGTGTAACTGAAGGCAAAATGAACTGATCAAACTATGTCAAAAAGACCTGATCCTTGTGATAATTTGAGAACCTTTGAAAGAAATATACAATTGTAGAAATTTAAACACTATCTCAAGCAAATTTTACTAATGGCATACTGAAACTAAATAAAAGAAATCGAGCTCCCTGTCCTCAGCACCTCAGAGACACAATGTATTGGGACCAAACTTGATATGTACCTTGTAAATGTAATGAGTCCCTCGCTAAGCCCAATCACTGAAAGTTGAGCTGAGAAGGGCAAATCAGCAGGAAAAAAGAACAAAATCTTGTCCAGCTCCTGGCCTTCCTGTTGCCCTCTTTTCAAATCAAATACACAAAACTGCATGCCATCATTGGCAGCATTTACAGATGCCAATCCCATGACTTCTTTTAATTTGCAAATCTTCAGGGAAAACAAAACAGGAAACGGAATCAGCCAAAGGAGCATATTCTCAAAATTGAATGAAACTGAACTCAAGAACGAATGAAAACATTAAGAGTGACAATCAGTTCAGGCTGTACTTGACAGTGGACACTTCCTATCGCTGGACCTTCTTACAGTAAATCCTTAAGGAATATGCATCCCATTTTATTAACAGCGAACTCCACTACAGCTTACAGAACATAACCATGATAACATTTCCTTCAAAATCAAACTCAATCTCAGATAATCTCGAACCCTTACCACTTGATAATGATAAACAGGAACTTAAGAGTCTAAACAGCACAGCTAATCTTCAACCATATTAAGCTGCTGCAATCAATAAGAACATAAGATTTCCATATCATCTTTTCATATCACTTACTTCTCGCGACGACTAGTTTACCCAGTTCGTAAATTCTAGTCCCAAAGTGGTCCGTACAATCGTAAATAAACAAAATTAACAAAACCCAATAGTGGAATCATCACTAAAGAAGAAAAGATAGCTAGCAACTAACTAAATCTCCCACAGAGATTTTCAAGAAGAAAAAACCAAAGATAGAACGTTCGGGCTAGAAGTTAACATTGAAAAGACTAAGTCAATCCTAACTAGTCACTACAGATCATTAATGAAGTTTAAGCAAACCAGAAATCAGAAGACGTAGAAAAGAGGAGGAAGTATGATTAAAAGCGGAAATTTTATTAACACTTACATGAAATTGAGGTGTTGCAAATGGTTACGAGAGAAGAAGAGCTTCGTGTAGGAAGTATGGTCTAAACAATTGAGATTTGAGAAGCTATTCTACAGGTTCTTTTCGGTTTGATGCAATTTGGAATGTTAGTTGTAGCTGCACGTTCACAAGGGCTCTACTGGCACTTGGTTGCTTTGGGCTAGACCTGACAATGAGCTGCAATGGCTCGACCCAAACACGTTTTTTTCTCCAAATTGATCCGATCGTCAAAATTTATTTAGCTGGACTAAGTTTAAGCCTAATAAACCTTTTAAAACCCAACCCAACTGACTACTAATTCCCTGAACTCTTCAAGCCGCCGTAGTTAGGCATAACTCCCGCTCATGGACGGAGCCATGCCCACAAAAACCTCAATGGAGGCGCACTGAGTTCTTAGCTTTTTCATTACTTTGGATCAAGAGATGGAGAAATTTTAAATTTTAGTGAAAGAAGTTATGGGTGAAGGAATTAATCTCTACGATTAATTGTTTCATAACACTGTAAAGAGTCTTCATCCTTGAACCATTGTGGTTTACACAACGCGATTTGAGTTTGGTTTCAGGCGGAGAAAAGAAACATACAATACAAAACAATCACTGATTCATTGTCCATCTTTCTCGTCGACCATGAACGCCCCCATCATTGGTAAGAACCTGTCCTTTCTTCTTTTTCTGTTGTTTTATTGAAATTGAATTATGTGTCTGTTTGTATGAAGAATAGGGCAATGTTTATTGATTTGAATGCTTGTTCCTTTTCTTTTTTGGGTAAAAAAAGATCCATTGCAAGGGGATTTTCCAGAGGTGATAGAGGAGTATCTGGAGCATGGGATAATGAAATGCATAGCTTTCAATCGCCGTGGTACTCTTCTTGCTGGTTCGTATTTTCACTCCCTCCCTCTCTCTTTTGCCATTTATTATGATCCTCATCAAATTGACGTTGATGCACCTCTTGTTGTGCCATTGATGAACTCATTGAATCTAGTTTAGCTTAGGTTTTATTTAACTCTTTCTATGTACACATCAAGAGATTAACTTTCTTATTCTGTTTTGGTCGCAAGACCTCGACTTTTGTGTTTTTGATGTTTACAGAACATGTAAGTTATTCGTTTTCTTAATGTCTTCTTTATACCTGTTCTTATGTATCTTTTATTATGAAGGTTTAATTGCCGGTTTTACTTCAAATTGTAAATTTTATCATATTATCAACATGAAGAAGCATTGCCATCCACTCTAATTATGGTACATTTGTTCAGCTGGGTGCTCTGATGGCAGTTGCATCATCTGGGATTTTGAGACCAGGGGAATTGCCAAGGAGCTTCGAGATAAAGAGAGTGTTGCTGCCATTACAAGTGTGTGTTGGTCAAATTGCGGGCATCACATTCTGATGTCTGCTGCAGACAAGTCATTGTGTCTTTGGCATGTTCTTAATGGACAGAAAATTGGACGCATAGTTTTACAGCAAACCCCATTACTAGCTCGTCTACACCCACATTCCTCTACACCATCTCTCTGCTTGGCATGTCCACTTTCATCTGCTCCCCTCATTGTGGATTTAAACACAGGAACCACTACAATTCTTCCTGTTGCAGTATCTGACATGGCAAATGGACATACTCCTGCTTCACGCAACAAATCCTCAGATGGTACTCCAAGTTTCAGTCCCACTGCTGCTTGCTTTAACAAGTATGGGGATCTGATTTATGTTGGAAATTCAAAGGGTGAAATACTTGTAGTCGACTACAAAAACATGCACGTGCATGCCATGGTCCCCATTTCTGGTGGTGCTGTGATAAAAAACATAGTGTTTAGTAGAGATGGACAATATCTTCTCACAAATTCAAATGATCGGACAATCAGGATTTATGAAAATCTTCTACCTCCAAAAGGTGGGCTTTCAGTCCTAGAGGAACTAAAGAACAACGTCAATGAGCTTGACGGTGTTGAGAAAATGAAAGCTGTTGGAGCAAAGTGCTTGGCATTTTTCCGGGAGTTTCAAGATTCCATAACAAAGGTTCATTGGAAAGCACCTTGCTTCAGTGGTGACGGGGAGTGGGTGGTCGGTGGTTCTGCGAGTAAAGGAGAGCATAAGATCTACATATGGGACAGAGTTGGGCATCTTGTGAAAATTCTTGAAGGTCCAAAAGAAGCGTTGATTGATTTAGCATGGCATCCTGTTCACCCTATTGTCGTATCTGTTTCCTTAACTGGGTTGGTTTACATTTGGGCCAAGGATTATACTGAGAACTGGAGCGCCTTTGCACCAGACTTCAAGGAGTTGGAGGAAAATGAAGAGTATGTGGAACGGGAAGATGAATTTGATTTGATACCTGAAACTGATAAGGTAAAAATGTAATTGACTAGTTTCGGAATGCATATCCTCAATATGTATGAGTAGATACTTATTGTGCATATTTATTACACATATCTGGCAGGTCAAGATATCAATATAAAAGATAATCAATTATTAAAAGATGCCTACGAATCACTTCATGTTTCAAATTTGTAAATATGCCTTGCAGGTCAAAGAATCTGATGTTAATCAAGATGATGAAGTAGACATCCTTGCCATTGAGGAAAATGCTTTCAGTGAGTCAGATATGTCACAGGAAGAGCTGTGTTTCTTGCCTGCCATTCCTTCTCCTGATGCTCCTGACCAGCAAGAGAAGTATGGGGGAAATTTTTTGAAGTTGATGGACTCTAATCATTCTGGATCACCTCTGTCAGACGAGGCCGCACAGAATGGACAAGCAACAAACCACGAATTGAGTCCACTTGAAGGTATGTAATGCGTTCTTTTTTTCAGAGGTTTGAAAGTGAATTGGTTTCTTGTTTAAAATGGTCAATCTGCAAATTCTTGTTATCAAAAGTTCAAAACATATCCAGTATCTCCTCGAAGTCTCACTGCCAAAGTCAATCCTGATCTGACCCTACCAGCATTGCATCAGTTTATCGTTAGTATTTTCATGAAAGTATCAAAATAATCTGTAAGCTAATGTGCAAAACCAAATTAGAGAGAAATTAAGAAGAAAAGGCAAGAATTAATCATATTAAACAGGAGTAAGTAAATAGATTATAGAACCAATCGAATTACGTTAAATTGATCCCAGATCACATTGAATCAAACTTTGACCAGAGATGCTTCTTTTCTGAGTTAGTGCATTACCAGTTAGCCTTTTGCATCCATATCTCTGTATTTGCTAACTGCACATGTTTGTGTTCATACTTTAAAGTAGCTTTCCCTGTCTGCTACTTATTTGTTTAAAGGGTATCACTGACTCTGATCTCGCTGTGGATGTACCCGTAGATGACACCGGGGGCACACGCTTGAAGAGAAAACGGAAACCATCAGAAAAAGGGTTGGAGTTGCAGAAGGGGTTGGAGTTGCAAGCAGAGAAAGTGAAGAAACCACTGAAACCATTAAAATCTTCGGTTAAAATGTCAAAAACAAAAAGCAAATCTGTTGTTAATCGAGATACGAGTAATGGTGTACATGGTGATGAACTCTCAGATGACTAATCTTGAAGTTTAACACTTAATTCTTTAACTGCAAAATGCATTCAGCAGAACTAATTAATCTAACACCAGTGGTAGTTCTAATTATTTGGGGTTGGTCTTCTGTTGGTAGCTGTCTACTGTACCGCTTATATTTATTATATGTTAGCGTAGATTCTTCTTGAGACTGTATCTTCAAGTAAACAAAAACATCTGATATTCTGACCGCCCCATGTAGCTGCCCCGACCGTTTCTGGCCCTTATAAGCTCGCTTTTGGAAATTGTTGTTTGTATTGGATGAGTTGCCTATCGTCTGGCCTGGTTCCTATTTTTGCCCATTTAAAAGTTAAGAGTCGAATTCAAGTTAATAACATTATTAGATATAAAAATAATATTTTTTAATTTAATTATTTTTAATATATCAAATTGTATTCTTAAATTAATTAATTCTCATTATGGTTAGAAGTTAAAAGTGTGAATATTTATATAAATAAAGAAATTTGCATGTCAATTGTATGTAATAAAATACTATAAACTACAAAATTACATTAAGTTATTCAAATCAATAAAAGATATTCATCAATACTATAATGCTTCAAAATATAATAATAGTATCATTTACAAAAAGAAAGATAAATCAATTAGCACTAATATAGCAATTTCACATTTGTCTGGTAATTTCTTCTCGCTTCTAAGATGTGTTCGAAGTTGTGTTGAAGTGATATTATACTCTAATTGAGAACTTAAATTTTCATTTACTTTCCTTAATTTACCATTCATTTTTAATATAATTGTCAAATAATTCATCGCTTTGTTCGTACATGCTAATATAATTATTTATAACACAAGAAGCAATAATGCTTTATTTTTCTTTTATATTTTGTGACTCAACATGTAACGCCCCACAGTAGGGGTTAGAGGATTACGGCTATTAACACGTTTATACTTGCTATCCGGGTCAAGGGTTTA
>JANZLC010000201.1:5158892-5173370 GCA_026413385.1 Erythroxylum gracilipes
ATGCATGTGTGAAATGTTTCGGTTTGTTTGTTCTGTCTTGGGTGGCATCCATGTATCCTCCCAGGGGGTATTTGGGTATTACACAACATGTTTGGCAGTATGGGGAATATTCTTTTAGAACATCAAAATATTTTTCAATAATATTTCTTAACAAAAAATACTTGTAGTTAAACAATTCCTGTAAATCTTAATGTCTTCATCTTCTTTTATAATCTTGTAAATGATATATATCATCTTAATACGATGAAAGAAATTTAAGCATGTCAGTGTGACTCGAATGAACTAAATATAACTTAGGTAATAATAAAAGAACATAATATTAACAAAAAATTAGTAAAAATTAATCATATTTACTGTGTTTATTTAAAATGACGTAATACCCTATAAAGGCATAAGAAATCGGCTAGTTGGATTTATTATTGTTTCTAAAAAAACTCGAGAATCGTTTGTAATACCTTCTCATCCAATCATTACATATGCGAAATACATATCAAATAAGCAACAACATATAATGTTTTTTATTGGATAAGTTTTTTTACCCCTACATGGTTTTTGTTCATCAGTTGGTATATGAGCATCAATATGTGTACCATCTATTGTTCCTATACAACCTTATTAAATAAAACTATCTATTGTTCCTATACAACCTTATTAATAAAACTACACTATTAAAATAATTATTAATCATAAGGACATAATGAAAAAATAATTAAATATATTAATGTATATGAAAATATAGAAAGAATTTTAAATTATGTTGAATCTCAAAAGTGTATTGGTAAAGGATGCTATAGTAGTGACTTTTTTTTGCAAGACAATTAACTTTATATAAGGCTTTGCAAAAGTACTTCGAAATTGTCCAGGTCAAATATTGAAAGCGTTTTGCAATTACTTCAATTGTCTCACTGTACGCTATAGTCATTAAGAAAATTGCTACTTGTTCATTTACAATCAATTGACTTGTTGTTTTAAGCCTCCTAAACTTTTCAACTCATCATATAAGCTCAAGAAAATTATCTTGCTTATTCTTAAGTTCTAATAAAATTTTGTAGAATTTTTATTCAAAAGTTCTAATGTATAATCATTAACCTAATAGAGCAAAATTTATATATAGTTGCTTTTGCAAATGAAAATATTTGTTCTCTTTTTCAGCTAGAGAAATAATAACTACCTTTATCAGTTCATTATCAGAATCTGATTCGAAATTCAATAAGGATGTCATGTATCTAGAATATCAACATTAAATAATTAACGTTCAATCAAAAGGTTCATATCAAATATTCATACAAAACATGGATTTAAAATGTTCAAACCATGGAACAATTCTTAATACAAAAGTGTCAAAACCGATAAGACTTGGATATGCAATAACATGAAAAAAATACTAAAGCAAAATAATCTAATTCAGTTTCCTTGTATACTTGTCATCTTCATAAAAATCTCCCTATAAAGTCAATAAGCATATAAAACCTTCATTGCTTTTCCATATTGCACACCCTCAACACCTAATTCTTCTAATGAATTCAAATATTCCATAATTATATTAGTCTCTTGATTATTTGATGAAGCTCCAAATCCATCCTTTATAGTAGATGATGCTACGACCCATTTTCTTAAATACATCATTTTTGTTTCTGATTATTCACCAATTATAATCAAGATCTCTTTTAAAGCGTTTGAGTGTGTCTTCTCTACCTTCTAATTCTTAGTATATTTCCCTTTTTTTAGAAGGAGAACTTGCAACTTGATCTCCTTTTATTTGATGGTATTTAGTTGATAGATGTGCATGCCAACTACTTATAATAGTATCTCCAAAAATATGACACAAGTCTGAAAACTCCTTATATCTTTTTTCTTAAATCTATAAGTCATTTTATACACCTATAATGATGAAAATGAAACATGAAAGCAAATATTATATAATATGATATATTAATAAATAAAGACATAATGTACCTTAAATATAATTTCCCAACATTCATCTGTAGCATTAACTTCACCGAAACCGATTCCTGTTTATTTGAATAAGTTCTTAAAATTTTTAATATGGTCTTTAACGTACTTATTCTTCAAGTGAACATCAATATACTCTTTATTAAATTTTGTTTGAAGACCTACCTTAATACTCTTCTAACAAGACTGGGAAAATGTAGTAGTTGTTTGATTTTCTTTCTTCAATTATTCAACAATCAATGAGATTAAATGCTTCTCTATGGTATCATTCCATACCCCTCCTTTTCATTTATTTCCACGCAATCATTAGAATTGTTCTTATTGTTCAAAACTTTCGTCATAGAATGTAATTACATATAAATGAACCATAAAAAAGTGAAAAAAATGTTATACTAGATAAGAAATTTCATGTTAGTGAATACCAATTCTTGACTTAGGCATATGTTTTAGCTCTTTAAAGAGAATATCAATCATAATAATTTCCACAAAGAAATAAATGCTAAAGATGGATAAAAAATAATCACTAGACAATCAAAGACAACAGTAAAAATTATCAAACTAATATAAGGTGTTGGATACACTGTTAATTAAGTAATTTTTGCTGATGGAACATTCATTGATAGGAATATGAGTGAGTTATCATATGATGGGCCCCTATAAGATCCATTTGTTGTATTATGTCTAGTGTGATTTTAGTTATGTTGTTTCCTTTCCCCATAGACTTACAAACATATCAGAGGAGATATGTTGGCTTGTCATAACTTTGACTAAGGATGGCACTATTAGGATTTTATTCAGTTGTTTGAGTTTGTTTCGTACTTAGTCAATAAATCCCTATCTTATAGGAAAATCATGCTTGTTTTTTTGTTTTCAATTTTGTTATCACGATCCCATGGACTAGGCATGTAGCACATAATTAGCATTTTATTATGTAAGGCTATATATATAGCCAAGGTCATTCAATAAAAATTGACGTACTGATTCCTCCAAATTGTTTTGGTTGCTCTTAAATACCGTTTTTAACATTTGGTATCAAAGCCTCCTCACGAGGTTTATAATAATTAGAAGCAACAATCTTTTACGAGTTTTGTAATCATGTCAACAGAGAGTTCTTTTGTCTAACCAGCAGTATCAAAGTTTGATAGGCATTATGATCATAAGGCAATGCTCATAGAGAATTTTTTACGATCGAAGAAATATTGGGGCTTAGTGGAGAATGGAATTTCTGCAGCAGTAGAAGAAGAACATTGAAGGTCAGAAGCTGAAGAATTTAAAAGCAAAGAATTATTTGTTTCAAGCGTTAAATCACATAGTTTTGGAGACAATTTTCAACAAGGATACGACAAATAACATATGGGACTCTATGAAGTAGAAATATCAAGGCACGACACAAGTTAAGCGTGCACAATTACAATCTCTTCGCAAGGAGTTTGAAGTTCTTCACATGAAAGTAGGAGAAATCGTGAATGAGTACTTTGCTCAAACCCTTACCATTGCTAACAAGATGAAAGCAAATGGTGAGAACAAGGGAGATGTTGTGGTTGTTGAGAAGATTTTGCGATCTATGAATCCAAAGTTTGATTATGTTGTGTGCTCCATTGAAGAGTCTAAAGATACAAGCACATTAACCATTAATGAGCTACAAAGTAGTTTGCTTGTGCATGAACAACGTATGAGCTGTCATGTGGAGGAAGAACATGGGTTACAGATTTCTCATGGGGATCAATTCAGAGGAAAAGGTTGTGGTAGGGGAAGGAGAGGCCGTGGCAGAGGCAGACAAAGTTTTGATAAAACTATGGTGAAGTGCTATAATTGTCATAAGCTTGGGCACTTTCAATGGGAATGTCCAACCAAAAAGGATGCCAATTATGCAAAAACCAATGAAGAGATGTTATTGATGGCACTCGTAGAAACAAACACTGCTAGTTCTGAAGATACTTGGTTTCTTGATTTAGGATGTAGTAATCATATGTGTGGAAAGAAGGAATATTTCTTTGATCTTGATGGATGGTTTCGAGATTCTGTGAAGATGGACAACAATTCCAGTTTGATTGTAGTAGGAAAGGGAAATGTACGGCTGCAGGTGAATGGAATGGCACACATCATCACAAGTGTGTTTTATGTACTGAAATTGAAAAACAATCTGTTGAGTATTAGGCAGCTGCAGGAAAAGGGGCTTTCCATTTTGTTTCAAGGTGACAATGCAAAGTGTATCATCCATAAAAAGGCTTGATTATGAACACAAAGATGACTACAAATCGGATGTTCATTTTGCACGCTATATCATGGCCTATACCATCTACATGTTTCAACACAATTACATAAAATATGGTGCAACTTTGGCACTGTCGATATGGACACCTAAGTTTTAAAGGCTTGAAGACTCTTCAGCAGAAAAGGATGGTACACGGATTAGCACAATTTCAGTCTCCATTAAAGCTATGTAAGGATTGTTTGGTTGGAAAGCAACAAACGATCCATTTCCAAAGAAGAGTAATTGGAGAGCTTCTCAACTTCTGAAGTTAGTCCATGCTGACATCTGTGGCCAATTAAACCTATCTCTAATAGCAAAAAGAGGTACTTGCTTACTTTATCGATGATTTTAATAGAAAGCTATGGGTTTATTTTTTGACAGAAAAATCAGAAGCATTTGTTGTTTTTAAAAGATTCAAGATTCTTATTGAAAAGGACATAAATACTTTTATTAGAAGCTTACGGACAGATCAAGGAGGAGAGTTTACATCACAATAATTCACTAATTTTTGTGATGAACATGGTATTAAGAGACAATTGACAGCTACATATAAGCCATAACATAATGAAGCTGTGGAGCAGAAAAATAGAACCATTACGAATATGGTTTGGAGCATGCTCTAAGAGAAAAAAATTCCAAAGACCTTCTAGCCTGAAGCAGTTAATTGGACAATACATGTCTTGAATCGGAGCCTCACATTAGCAGTAAGAAATATGACACCAAAGGAAGCATGGAATGGATTCAATCCATCAGTTGAGTACTTTAGAGTTTTTGGTTGTATTTCTCAAGTTCATGTACCAGATTGTACTCGAACCAAGCTGGATGATAAGAGCTTGCGCTGTGTTTTGTTGGGAGTCAGTGAGGAATCAAAGGCATACAAGCTTTATGATCCAATGTCACAAAGGATCATTATAAGTAGGGATGTTGTGTTCGAAGAAGATAGGAATTGGGATTGGGATAAGAAGTATGAAGAGAACATTGTGTGTGATTTGGAATAGGGTGAAGAGGAAGTAGTTCCTGTAGTTGAAATTGAAGAAGGAAATGAATCTAACTCTGTTGATGACGAATCAGAGGAGACTTTGTTATCTTCTAATCCTATGCCTGAAGACAATTCTTCAACTTAAGGAAGAATTAGGGTGACACCAGTTTGGATGAGAGACTATGATGCATGGTAAGGGCTCTCTGAAGAGGAAGCGAATATGATCATGTTTACAACCATTGGTACTGATCCTATTCACTTTGAGGATGTTGTAAAAAGTGAGAATTTGAAACAAGCCATGGATGTAAAAATAGAAGCAATAGAAAGAAATGGCATTGGGCATTGATGTACTTGCCTATAGAAGGGAAGAAGATTGGAGTAAAGTAGGTTTATAAGACTAAATTTGATGAAAATGGTGTCATAAATAAATACAAGGCTCGGCTAGTAGTGAATGGGTATGCACAACAATATGGGGTAGATTATACAAAAGTATTTGCTCCTGTGGCTCGTATGGAAACAATTCGGTTGGTGATAGCTCTTGCAGCTCAAAAAGGATGGCCAATATACCGACTAGACGTGAAGTCAGCATTCTTGCATGGTGAGTTACATGACAATGTCTTTGTAAAGCAGCCTATTGGTTACATGCGAAAGGGAGCAGAATAGAAAGTCTACAAATTAAAGAAGATACTCTATAGACTTAAGTAAGCACTGCAGGCCTGGTATAGTCGTATCAAAGCCTATTGTTTGAAGGAAGGATTTGAGAAGTGTGACTATGAACATACTTTATTCATCAAGATAAAAAATGATGGCAAAGTGCTAATAGTAAGTTTGTACGTTGAAGATCTCATTTTTATTGGAAATGATGAGTCTATGAGTGTAGGATTTAAAGATTCCATGAAGCATGAATTTGACAAGATAGATCTAGGAAAGATGAGATATTTTCTTAGTCTGGAAGTTTCTCAAAGAGCAGATGGAATTTTTGTCAACCAAAGGAAGTATGTGTTGGAAGTACTACAAAGGTTTTGGATGGACAAAAGTAATTCTATTCACAGTCCAATTGTTCCTGGCTTCAAACTCATGAAGGATGTCAGAGGAGATAAGATGGATAAAACTCACTGTAAGCAAATTGTGGGTAGTCTTATATACCTCACAGCAACTCGACCAGATATGATGTTTGTGGTGAGTCTCATTAGTAGGTATATGGAGAATCCTACTCAACTTCACTTGTAGATGGCTAAAAAGGTACTGAGATATTTGAAGGGAACAACTGAGTTTGGGATTTTCTACAAGAAGGGAGGAGATGATGATCTTGTTGCTTTTATAGATAGTGATTATGTTGGAGACTTGGAAGACAGGAAGAGCACTTCAGGTTATGTATTTCTTTGAGTTCAGGAGTAGTATCATGGTCATCAAAGAAACAACCAGTGGTCAGGCTATCTACTATAGAGACAAAATTCATAGCTGCCATTTCGTGTGCATGTCAAGCAGTTTGGTTGAAATGAGTATTAAAGAAGTTGGACTCAAATCAGAACAAGACAACTATTATTAATGTGATAATAGTTCTGCAGTCAAGCTTTCGAAAAATCCAGTCATGAATGGTCATAGCAAACACATAGATGTGTGTTTTCATTTTCTTCGAGAGCTCACAAAGATTGGTACTGTGGAGTTAATGCATTGTATTACGCAGGAGCAAGTGGCTGATGTGATGACTAAACCACTCAAGCTGGGTGTGTTTCTGAAACTAAGAAAATTATTAGGCGTCTATTCTATGTCTGAAATAAGTTGAATACTTACAATATTCAGTTTAAGGGAGGAATTGTTTGGATTTTATTCAATTGTTTGAGTTTGTTTTGTATTCAGTCAATAAATCCCTATCTTATAAGAATATCACGCTTAGTTTTTTTGTTTTCAATTTTGTTATCACGATCCCATAGATCAGGCACGTAGCACGTAATTAGCAGTCTATTATGTAAGGCTATATATATAGCCAAGGTTGTTCAATAAAAATTGGCGTATTGATTCCTCCAAATTATTTTGGTTGCTCTTAAATATTGTTTTTAACAGACACTAACTAGACTCAGGGTTTAGTTTTAGGAGAAGTTCTTAACAGAGCCCATTGATGAAGCAGTCATATCTGCACAAAATATTCTTGTAATCTCCTAATTAAAGTTGTCAACTATAAAGATTTGTAATTGTAGATATAGCTTAAGTTTAGGCACTCAAATACCTTAGACTACTCCTACATATTTGTATAAATTCAGAGTTTATAAAATAATATAATACACACTTCAATCCATAATCCTTTAGTTCTCAAGGTCATCTAATTGACAAATTTTAATTTTTCTTGCTCGATAAAATAGTCTTACATGAAAAATATGATCAACAGCTATCAATTTCACATTGCTTATATTCTCATTGTTTCCAGTTCCTAATAGTAATAGCAGTATCAGATTACATTATCAGGCACATGCTCAATCTCTGCAGATCTGCTCAGCAAAATTCAACAGTTTGATACGTCTAGGAATGGTCCCTTTTATACTTGCCTAGGAATGATCTTTAATCCCCCTCTCTAACTGGTTTTCCTTTTTTGATGGGCACGACTTTTACCTTTTTTGATAGGTATTAATTACAGATTTTGTCAACTTGGGAGTTTAAAGAAAAGGGCAAGTTCCTAACAAAGCCATAGACTTAAAGGTCACATTCTTGTGCTTGACGATGGCAATTATCCACATAGCTGAACAAAAGTAAATTGAGACCCTTTCATCTATCAATCTTACCATACCTGGGGACCTAGGTGACAGAAACTGGGTTTCACTTTATGATTTAATGCATAGACTAGTATTATTGATCAATGAGGATAATTAACGAGGCCTCAACTGCACTCAATCATTCAGTAAATACCAAGTAAAAGGACTATGTTAAAGCTTAAAACGGACACAAAATAAACAAAGTTAGATACTCTCTATGTTTTGTCTCCTCTTGTTAGGCCAATATTGATGTTTAAGAGTTTTGTGGCAATGAAGGTTTTTTTTTTGGAAAAGATTTTAAGAAAAGGGTTAAGGTTAGTAGTAAGATTAGTCGTTTGATACCAAAAGGTTACGGATTTAAGTCACGAAAATAAATTCTTCATAAAAAATGTAAAAAAAAATGTTACGTATTTTAATAACTCTTTTCCGATTTTTGAAAAATTAAAGTTGATTGATAGAAAAATTAGGGAAGGACAATAAATGGTTGATTGGTTTAGTTGTTAATGTCAATATAATTATATTTTTATTACTGATAATAATTATATATTAGATAAAATTTAAATTAAAAATATTTTTAAATGAATAAATTTATTTTAATCTCTTATATAAGATTTATTAAAAATTATTAATAAAATTGTTTTATTTTATTAAAATAAATAATTTAAAATTATCTGTTCATTTAAAATTAATATTTATTTTAAATATATTTTAATTATTAAATTAAATATATATTTTAAATATATTTTAATTTAATTCTATATAAATGATTATTAAATTAAATTTATTAATTTAATTACAAAATTAAATTAAATTATTAAGTAAAATTAAATTATTCATAATTTTAATTAATAATTTTATTATATAATATTAAGAAAAATTATTCATAATTTTATTAAAAACAATTTTTATTAAAAAATAATATATTAAATAATATATACTTAACTGGTAGAAAAATAAAAATAAAAAATAAAAACTATGATTTCCATAATTTTTAAAAATTAGAAAAACCTAAAACTCAAAAAACAACTGCCACAACTAAACCCTAACAAGTTTATGAGGAAGGCACGGGACTGGAAAACACCCAGAGTCCCGACTCTCAGCTCTCACACAATCACAAATTTTCCAATTCCCTAATTTCAAGTCTTCCTCACGCTGTCACCGCCACTGTCACCGACCATCAGTCCTAATCTCTCTTTGGTTCTTTGGGTATTTGCTGTCTCTGTGTGTGGTTATATTGGTACGTGCCTCCTTGCTTCTTTTTTGATATCTGAAGTTGGATAGGTTAAATGCATCTGGGTTCTGTTTCTTTGATCTCCTTCATGCTTTCATGCTTCTTTTTTGATGTCTGAACTTGTATAAGAACTGCAATTTTTCTGCTGTTCCTCAGTGCGGGAAAGATGGTTAGTTGACTGATACCTATACTGTAATGTACCAATACCAAAATCAGTACAAGCTCCAATATGGTATTCGCACTTTGTGCAAAACTGCTCTATGTTTTTTGAACTCTCAGTTTGTTGTCGTACATATGACTTTTGATATTGTTATTAGTAGAAACAATCATAGGGTATAGTGCTTTCTTATAGGTGTAAGTGATCAAAGAAAAGGACCCGCATGGTTAGTTGACTGATACCGATACCGTTACCGTAATGTACCAATACCAAAATTAGTACAAGCTCCGATACGGTATTCGCACATTGTGCAAAACTGCTCTATGTTTTTGAACTCTCAGCTTGTTGTTGTATGTAGGACTTTTGATATTGTTATTAGTAGAAACAATTATAGGGTAGAGTGTTTTCTTAAATGATCAAAGAAAAGGGTTGCTTTTGATGGGGAAGATAAACAAAGTGCTTTCATGGGGTAGAGTGCTTTCTTTAGATGAAATGTGCACAAAATATATAGTCTAAATTTTATAATAAAAAACTAAATTTTAAATATATAAAATTAGAAGAGTATTTTATAATTTAAGAAAATTACTCGAAATGGTATTTAGTTGACTAATACTAATCCTGTAATGTACCAATACCAAAAATCAGTACGAGCTCCAATACGGTATTCGCGCATTGTGCAAAACTGCTCTATGTTTTTTGAACTTTGTTTGTTGTTTTATATAGGACTTTTGATATTATTATTAGTAGAAACAATCATAGGGTAGAGTGCTTTCTTATAGGTGTAAGTGATTAAAGAAAAGGGGTGCTTTCAATGGGGAAGATAAGCAAAGTGGTGGGGATGGTGGTGTCAAACAAGATGCAGAAGTCTGTGGTTGTGGCAGTTGATAGAATGTTTCATCATAAGGTCTACAATCGCTACGTCAAGCGTACTTCCAAGTTCATGGCTCACGATGAACACAACTCTTGCCATATTGGTGACCTTGTATGTTTAATCTTATTTCAATTCAACAATTTATTGTTTTCTATTTACAGATTGTTGCTTTTCTCCCTATTTCACCTGCCCCACCTCGTAATCTAGTCTTTAATGCATTGACCCAAGTTAATATGTGAGGAAATACTTGAACAGTGGCTTTCTGGTGTAAGGATTTCAGGTAAGATTGGATCCGTCTAGGCCTTTGAGCAAACGGAAGCGTTGGGTTGTTGCTGAAATTTTGAAGAAAGCACAGATATATATAGCTCCATCTGCAGAGAGCAAAACTGAAATACCATCTTCTTCGACTTCTTAAGGTCTGAATCCCATTCTAGATGTTGGAATCTTTTGTAGAAATTGCCAATGACCGGCTTTCTTTAAAGTATATAATAGCCTATGGGTTCAGTTTTACTCTTTCAAAAGTAGTTATTGTGAATTGAATGTTCATTATGTTCTGGAACTAGCACAACATTCTTCCTTGACCAATGCTTTGTAGCCTGTGCACAGAAGATTAAAGTTTCAGACGTAGCTTCTCATCCTTCTCTGTCATAATTCTTTAGGGAGCCATTGCTGCTGGCAATGACATGATATTTTGCCATACATCTTTTTTATGCTGGTTAATGTTAACTAATATAGATTTCATGTTAATATATCCTAACAATTCAAAATTGTGGAAAGACTGGATACAGATGTAAGAAAGAGTCCTTTGCAGCAATATCATCTGGCAGATGCAGTTAGGTCTTTGTGTTTCTTTTGTTTAATGGATTAAAATTTTTCCATATATTGCATATTAGATGAAAAAAAAGGTATTGTTATAGATAGGCCTAGGTTGGTGTTTTGTGCTTCTATTTTATGAGTTGATTCTTTTCCATGTGGTGCATATGAGACTAGTTTAAACAACTTCCTCTTACTTTTGTTTTTCTTCTTGGTTATCTTTTCCTTTGCAAGTCCATTATAGATGCTCACTCTTGCAAGTTGCACTTCCCACATTCAAAATGTTTGATTACTACTGAAACATGTTTGATTTAGAAGAATTATGGTTGAAAATCCTGATCTTTCTTTCATTGTTGTTAACAGGATATACGACTTGAAATCTGAAAGATTGACAAGTTCTGAATTGGGATAGGAATTCCAGGTGCTGCTAAGCATTGAAGGCCACTCTGTATGACTTTCTGGGATTTTGTTTGATTGCGTTAGAAGCATGAGAGCCTTTTGCCTAGGTGAAATTAAGCAGACGAGAAAAGAAACCTCAGATCCCAGTTGTTCTGTTTTAGCTGTCAAGTAACTTTATGTTGTCAACATTCGGAATAATCTTGTCTGTTGATATTAATTTATATGAAAAAAAGACTAGTTAAGAGTTCATAAATTCCCCACAGAAAAGTTTTCCATGATAGTTATATGTTCTTTTATTTTGACCCATCTCGTAAGTTACAGCAACAAAACAAAACATACTCTGCATGCCTAATTTTAAACATTGGGATACCTTCTGAACAATCAACCATTTACACCTCTCAACCTAGCAACCAGTTCGTCCTTTTTCCCTTTAGGTGACAGACCTCACTCCCTAAGAAGGGCGCAAAGCCTCTCAATTGTAAGACAATGGAAGACCTTATCAGATGTGCAGCTAGCAGATCCCTCTTGCAATGAACCAGTTTCACTGTTGTTTCTCTTAGCAGATGCTCTGCCATCCAACAGCCTCTCGGGGCCCCTCTTTCGAGATCCATCAGTTAATGACGTAGTGGTTGGTAGCTAGCTATTGATATTGGTCATGGAATGGTCAAAGTTGGTTCCCAAAAACAGTGATTATTTGTGCAAGAAAAGCAAAGCATGCAAACCGGATAATTGGTTGGTCTGGCTGCAACTTCTCAAAACCTAAAAGTCGATAAAAACAGCTGCCACGTGTCAGTATCCTCTTCATTTAGCCACAATATCTGAAACGACGTGGGCTCTCTGGATTAAATGTGCTTACCGAAAATGGCCGGTGACTTAATCGCTTCTCATCTTCACACTTTCCAAGACAGAAGATAGGCTCTTGTTTAACTGCTTACATACTTTGTTTGCAAGACAATGTTTCTGCTTCCTCTTTGTTTGTCTCACTTCTTTGCTAGTAGATATTTCTAACAATAAACGATCAATTTTTTCTTTGCAAAGTTTCATCTCTCCTTTAGTTTTCATTCTTTGCATGTGTTTTCACAAACCCGTTTCCCTTCCTAGTTTTTTGCTTTAGTGTTTTGACTGTCATGGAGATCATATAGAGTTGAATAAGGTTGAAAGAGATACATGGAAGATAAGCGAGAGATGTGGGCCTTGCTTCCTTATTATGGAGCACTTCAGTCAACTATTTAAGCCTTATATCTGTGTGGTACAAGAATTTGGAGAGTGTCAGTGTTCCTTTCAACAACAATGTGGAATTCGTAGGCTTTCTTTTTTATTTTCAATATTTTACTTTCCTTTGGTTTACCACTCTGTGTTTAGATTCTTTGCTTTATTATTATTGTTGTTGTTTTGGAAAGAAAGTTATACTTCTTTTTTGTCATAATCGGAATCTCCTCTGTACCTTTCTTCTATGAGGTGTTTAATTGAATTCCTTTTCAAATCAAATTAGAATATATAAGTTTTCTGGGTATATCTTATTTATAAATTTGCATTTAATCATTACTTGATTTTTTGATAGATGTAGTTGCATACTCTGTCTTTCTCAGATGAACATCAGTTTACGTATCCATCAATTGATATTTTATGTTTTGGTAAAAATCTATTTTCATTTGTTCTGCTTTTAGAAAAAATTTGTAAAACATCATATAGTGTGTTGTATTTTATATCGGTTGGGCTCTTCCAAATTTGGATATTACTTTGTGCCTATGGTTAAATAGATGATTTGGGTAAATCGCGCTATGTTCCTCTTAGGAGTGTTGTCCCATTCCGGTGGCTCTTCTGCAGGTCGGATGTAGGGGAGGACGACCTCGCCTTCGACGTTGGGAGGGGGAGTGTAGTCGACAAAGTCATAATCTGAGTCGGAGTCAGAGTTTGAGGAAGAAAAATGGGTAGCTCAGTGAGAAATGGGATAGAATAGAAGAGACGAGGTTTAGTGAGGTTTTTGTCTGCTTTTGCTTTTGAACTTTGTCTTGAAAGAAATCAAAGGGAATTTTTTCTTTTTCAATTAATCATTATTTTTTTTGTCTTGTCTTTTTTATTTTTCATTTTAGAAACTAGAAAGATAAAGATGCTGATGAGTGGCTGTTAAAGTTTGGAAGGTATAGCTATAAAAGTCAAATGAAACCTTGTTTGTTCCAAATGGCGAAAAAATAATGGTATGTAAGTTATAATCAAATTAGATTTTTTAAAAAAACAATTTATAAAATTTCTTTACTAATTTTCAAATTCTATCTAAATATGCAGAATAAGCTTCAAGAAGAGGAAGAAAAAATAAAGAAAAGATTTCGTCTGCACCTCTACCACTCGTTGAGCATTTCGGTCTTGTCCTAGAAAGAAGTAAAGTTATTCACGCAGTTTAGGTGTTAAAGAGATAACATCTAATTCCTGAGAAAAAAGTGAAATTCTAGCTGATTAATTAATTAATTGATTTTGTTTTTATTTATTTTGTAGGAAACAAATTAATAGTGAACTTTATGCTGAAGAATAGCCAGGAAATTTTACCTTGGAGAGTTTTAGCTTAAATTAGTATGTAATTGTTTGAGATAATTGTAATAAATAATTTTCTTGGATATTAAAATTTCCAATTTAATATATTGGAAATTAGAATTTACTTATATATACTAATAATTTTTATTTGCTTCTCTAATAATATCTTACCAATAAAAATCTGTATCATTTGTGACAACTTCTATTTTATGGCCACCAATGCAAAAATTTATATCGATTAAGTAATTAAATTGTTAAATTTAATTATATTATTTGCGACAAACACAAACACATTAGTGACAATACTTTTTGTAAGAACCAATTCTCATTTTTTGTGACGAAATGACGTTGACACCATTTTATTAAAATATTAGTGACCAAGAATCAATGGACGCTGATAACAAAAATTATTAGTGACAAATACTTTGTCAACATTTATAATTATTTTAGTGGCGACAATGTTGTCACAATAAAATAAAGTACTGTTACGACTTTATTCGTCACTACTTTATATTATTTGTGTCAACAAACTTGTCATAAATATA
>JANZLC010000201.1:5176542-5192409 GCA_026413385.1 Erythroxylum gracilipes
TATCTGCGTTCTTTGCTAGTTGATTCGTAGTTGTTATTTTATTTGATATTTATTGCGTTAATAATTTATTAGTGGTTCGATTAATTAGTAGTTTAGTAGAAAACTCCAAAACCCCCTTTTAATTAAGTTCATTCGTTCTTTGGCATTTGAATAAAATCAATTATTCCATTCTCTGTGGATCGACCCCATTTACCACTGTGCGTAATTTATTTTCGTTTGGTGTTTGGGATTTATTTTTTGTGGATTCGACACCCATCACAAGTCCATTTTTTGAGTTTGTTTTGCAGAGAAAGGAAGATCACAAGGAAATTTTGTATATTACTTCCTGAAAACAATGTTCCTCGACCATTCCCTTCAACTATGGGACTGGTTTTCCAGGAAAAGAAAACCCCATTAAATATCTCCACTTCTGTGCAGGAATGTAAAACAGCCAGAACAATTGTTCTTATGTGAAACTTTCTTTCTTCCAACTTCCCAACTTTGTAGCTCAATGCAGCTACAGCCTGTGGTTTAACTATCATCTGGTATTGCAGCAATGAGGCTTTCCTTCTTGTAATTTGTCCCACAAGCACATCATCTGCCTAGGCGACTGGTAATGAGCAGTGTAATAATCATCAATGCACCCATGCTGGCAGAACTTGAAGCTGTGTACGTACTCCACAGGTTTCGAACTGTTGAACTTTTCAACCCACATTCCCATACTCACATCTTCCATCTTAAACAACTGCAGGATGGGAGATTGATTTTAGGTGATGAGTTAAGGCAGACACAAAATCCCATAAATGAAAATGCTGTGATGCAGACATCAACAAGCAAGCACATACAGCCACCTAGGGAGAGAGGAATTTTAGCATACCCTCAACTTATAATTTTCAAATTCTGTGACAATGAAACACGCAATGTCAGACGACAGCATGTAACCTGGACCATCTGCATATGGTGGATATTCTTCTTCTGACCACTCCTGTACAAGGGAACCAATGAAAACAAGGAAACAATAGTATATCAGGGATACCCAGGATGGCAATATATCTCCCTCCACCGAAGAAAATAACAGAGGATGAAAGCCCTCTTCCCCAGTGTCCTAGTACCCTTTTAAGAACCCAGAACAATTGCAACTCAGCTTATAGCAAAAGGCTGGTAAACAGTAACAATTTCTTTATACGTGGTTCATTTACCCTAAAACATACCTCAAAAGTCACTGCCCATTTACCACTGCGCAGGGGCTTGTGGTAGTAATTCATGTTTCCCATGAATAGGCTTCTGTCTCCATCAAATTTCTTAGCTTCCTTCATTACTTCATCAACTCTAACAAATGTGTCATCATCACACTTCATAACATACTTTGCAGCTATTCTGTGGGTCTGTTAATCGAAAAAGAATTCAAGTTACCTTCAGTGGTCCTATTATAATTCTAGAATTAAAAAATAACAAACTGAACACAAAACTGCAACTTGCAATCCATAGCGAATAACGACTCTAGGAAAGACAAGAGCAACACTCCGATCACTCACCCCATATTCACAAATTGCAAGAGTCTTTAACACAACTAGGCTGTAGTGATCCAAGTAAGGAACAATAACAACATCTCCAAAATACTTTGCTTCTTTCTTTAACTCTGCATTTATTTCTTTCTTTCCGTTCTGTCAGAATGTCACAAAACAATTTAGCATTTATATAGATGCATAGAGGATTCAAAGAATTAATCAAAGCCTCCATTCTACATATTTACCAGGGCTACAAAGAAACGTGCAACCACCAATGAAGATTTTATCGACTTATGCTGCATCCATGTTTTCCTTACAGCCATCCGCTCAGCAAAATGGTTAGCAGCGGATAGAATACCAATGAATAGCTCTACCTGCCCCCGAAGAGGCGGCGCTTGCCACTGAGGAGACATCTCAAGATGCTGCTGTGAAGCGAAGGTTGGAAACGAAGCAGGTAAAGAAGCAGCAAATACAGAGTGCACATTGATATCTTCATTTAAGCACAAAGCAGTGGCATCCTCAAGAACAAATCCCTGATGAACGTCAGAAACTACTTTAAGAACATCTGTAACGACAAATTCGTCAAAAGTGCCAGGATTGTTCAAAAGTTGAGAGAGTAATTCACCGGCCGGTATGGGAATGAAGTGATATGCCTTCCATCCACGTTGATATGGTATCCTTCAAAGCCAGCTCTGAGTGTGAGAACAAATAACTTGCCCTCGACAAACGGGAACGGCCACTGATAGGAAATCCTTTTCCTCTGCCCGATTAGCTTATTCAACCACCAAGAAAGCTTAGAATCTTCCTCGTTATTAGTATCTTTACGAAGCCACTTTTCACATTTCACCTGTCCATCGACTTCCAGAAAAACAGAAAACAAAAGGATAACAACATCAGAAGATTGGAAACTATTTTCCCATGTGCGAGAGAACAAGACACCCTCAAATCAACAAGGAGAAGTAAATTATTTCCAAAGCGTAAAAACTAAATACAAAAAGAACTGCCCTGAGCAACGTATCAAAATTCCTCGTTACACCATAATACATAAATGATTTATTAATGAGAACTGCACCAGAAATGAATAAAGCCAGACTGCATTCATAATTCACATTGATCACAACCTTGAATTTAATCAATCTTAACAGCATTACCTTTATCAGTCTCAAACAAAAGAGCCCAGATAACTACATGAGAACAAACTCACCAGTTTCCTCATTAGCTCTTGAGCCCCACCCCTCGCATCTCAATGGACTCCCCCACTGCATTCTATAGCAAGTGTTCTGCTCTATCACAGGTTTACCGCTCCAATCACCCTTCAATCTAGGATTGAAGTGTAAAATCCTTGGTGGGTCTTCACCATCAACGGTCTTAAGCCCCTGCAGCTCCATCACGAACTGTGAAACCATCAACGCACTTTCTCCTTCTTTCAACAATGAAATTTCCGGGTCTTTCTCTGGGTGTGCCCATTTCGGCTCTCCAACCACCGTTATGTGCGATCCTAGAGTCAACCCGCATGGGAGTTCCATGATCCTGTTCCGGGTTGAGAACTCCAACGCAGATAAAGCAATCGAATCGGGACATTTCTTGATCATTTTGTCGATGCTATTCTCACTAACTTCAGTTAGCTTAGAGTTTTGCATTTCGTCCCAGAGTTTTTTGCCAGCTAACGACGCCTGTTTCGCAGCTTTATGCAGTGGACTGAACTCGTCGATTCTGTCGAACACAGTTTCGTTAAAGAACACACCTGACGTTTCAATCTCTTCTCGCATTTTCCTTGTCGGAAGGTGGTCGATATATCGTCGGGTTTGGAAGTCAGTTCCGACCAGCTCCCGCTGGCCGTCAAATGACAGGGACCTATAGCCATAGACAATTCTGAAGAGCAGAGGCACTTCAATGCCCATAAAGAGAAGGTAGACAAAAAGCGCAGCCATAAGAGTCTGGATCAATGTGACTCGAGTCGGCGGCGTTAATGGCTCGAACTTGGCTCGCTTCATTGTCGGGGTGTGTTGAAGTGGTGAAATCGAAATGGTTAATTTGATTGGAGGGGCCTTATTATTTAGTGCTTAAATGAAGCTGCAGTTTTTCTAAATGGAGTTACAAGGTAAAAGGAACAGAGAGCCTTGGCAGGAGATGATTTAGGAAGGTTGAAAGGCAAAAGTCATTTCCATTGAAGGAAAGGCAAAGATGGTGCAAATATTTAGACAAGAACGTATCTTTACGAAAGACCCATGTTTTAAATTCCTCTATGGGTTGCCAAAAACAGGACGCGTTTTCGAAAAGATTCAAGTTTTGGAGTTTCTCCTTGGACAGGTTTTTGTCAGAAGTTATTACATACATAAACAGAAAAGAGATTGAAACTACTCAGATAAGAATTTTTGACAGTAACGTTGAAACGAAAGAGAAGGTTAATTATTGTAAACAAAAAAAAAGAGAAGGTTAATTAAAAAACGCATTCCACGCGTGGTTACTTGAGGTCAACGTATTAATATTTATAAGATATCAATAACTATTAGGCTTGATAATTAATTGGCGCGGTACTAAGTCAACGAGTTAGGTTTTTTTTGGGGCCTGATTAGCCTTAGGTTAATCTTGGATTTAGGTTGTCTAGATTCAGCTAAACCCAAGATTCGACAATTGTGGTTGAATTTTTTTAAAAAAATAAAATGTCAGGTTGACTCGCCTATGACCTAGTCGGGCCCGGACCTAGGCTCGAAATTGCATGAGCACATATCAGGGATTGTCCAATTCATTTGTCATCCCTAATAATTATCCACTTATTCCTGAATTCTTCATCACTGTGGATTCTTCGGTCGACAAGTGAAGGTGATAGTTGTGAGACACTACAAAGAAGCTGACTTTCAGCTACGTTTTTTTGGGCAAAGATTTTCAAGTCATCTTTTAGTGATGACTTATGAATTCGTCTCTAGAAGTTCAGCTTTTGGCAACGTTCTAATGATTCGTCGCTAAAGGCTTATCTTTTGCGCAGCTTGGACATTTCGTCACTAAATGTCAAAGATTTGGCGACACTTTGACGATTTCATTGCCAAATGTTGAACATTTGGCGACGACGTAATCGTCACTAAACACAACAATAATGTAGACTTTTTGCTACTTTTTTTTGCTAAGATTTTGAAAATCGTGGCGAAGAGTAGACATTTAGTGAAGAATTTCTAAAATCATTACGAAAATTTTTGCAATGATTTTCGAAAATTGTCACGAAAGGTCGACATTTAATGACAATTTCTTAAAATCGTAGCAAAAACTTAAAATTTTGATGATGATTTTGTAAGTCGTCACAAAAAGTTGAACTTTTAGTGACCATTTCTAAAATCGTCATCAAAGGTTTAATTTTTAACGACAATTTTAAGAAATTGTCCCTAAAAATTAAGTTTTTATGACAATTTCTGAGATTTTCGCTAAAGGTTTAATTTTTTTAGCGACTATTTTCAAAATAATCGCTAAAGGATTAAGAGCAAAAATTAGGAGGGAACGAAAAAATGGCCTAAATAGGAAATCGTAAAACCAAAACAACTCATCTCTCAGCCCTAAAAGCAACGCATTATCTCTCACCGTTCCAGACCTAGCTTTCGAGTCATGGCTCCGAGAGTCCAGTTACCTCGAAATTCTCAACCAAAGCTCAAACACCATCATCGTCGTCGTTGTCGCCGCCACCAACACTGGCTCCACCACCCCTTCCTATGCCACCACTTCAACTCCTAGCATAACAGGTGGCTTCTTCGTTTCTTTGCTCTCTCATTTCCTTACTTTGCTCTCTGTCTTCACTCTCAATCCCTTCTCTAATTTTACTACTGATGACTTTTCCGTCCAAACTCCTTCTTGGACTCGCTCTTTTTTTTAGGATTGTAGGTCTTATTCATTACCGTCGAGGTCTCACCAGGCTAGGCTTCATGTTCATGAAAATGTCAAGCATTATGCCAAAAATTGTGCTTCTCTCTTCATTCTCTTCTTTGCTTGTACTCTGTATTGTACTCTCTCTCTACATGTATGTATGTTTATGGGCGAGTTTAGTGGTGTATGTTTGGTTTCGGATGAAAATTGAGGAAATGATGAAATATATTATAGATTGTGGAACGAGGTGCATACTTCAATTTGATGCAAGAGAGAGATTGAGGGAAAGGTTCTAAATTCCAATGATCAGGACCTCTTTAGCAAGGAATTGCAATTCGACACCAAGGCAGTTTGTTCTTTTACTCCTCCTAACTCTTGAAACTTTTAACTCTAATTTCAGTTAATTTCTTACATCTCTTAATCCTTTATTTTTCTGTTTTCATTTACAATCCATAGGTTTTCTACTTTGACATCGATGAAAATATAAAGGGTCGCTTCTTGAAGGTTTATTATTCAAATCCCTTCCTTTTACCCTCCTTTTTCTTTTCTAGTCGTTGTATTAAGTTTTGCCCCTGAACTTTGCACTCTTACTTCATTGTCCTAGCAATTATATGTTACAACAGGATGAAATGTTCGAAGTCTGTGTTGTTGACTTGAATACTTGAATTTTCTTCTACTTCTATACCTTTTTTAAGGTCTAAGATTGATAATAGTTGTATACTATTATTCATCAAATTTTTATGTCAATGGGTATGGGTAATGTTAAAGATGGGGTTTGAATATACTTTTCTAGAGATTAATCGTATTACTAGGAACACAAGTGACCAGTATGTACAAATTCTCTTATTTTTACATTTACTCTTTTTTTTCCTCTATTTGGTATTTAGATGTGATTAGTTTGACTAGAGTTGTTAACCCGAGTGTGTGAATCTGTTTCAGGTTAAGGAGATGCAGAAGGAAAATTTTGAATTCGAATTAGTTTTGGACATGTATAGGCAGCAAATTTATGACAACAAGTACATTATGAAAGAAGCATTGTGGAAATCTTTTTAGCAGTTGATAATCCTTTAAGGATATGCGTGTGGTATTTATATGTATATACTTCTAAGGGAGACTAAGCAGGTCCTTCCCCATTTATAGTCTAACCAAAGTATAATATATAGTTCCATAGTTGCAATAAATGAATGATTAATCATCTTATTGTTAAGTCAAAATTGACTTTACGATTTGAAGATTTGAATAATTTTGATGACAAATAAAAAGAAAAACATACGAAGCAGAAAAACAGACGGAAGTTATTTGAGTAAAAACAGACGAAGCAGAAAAACAGACGGAAGTTATTCGAGTAAAAACAGACGAAGCAAAAAAACAGACGAAGCTGAAAAGCTGACGGAAGCCAAGTAATGAAAAGCAGACGGAAGCTAGAAAAGCAGACGGAAGCCAAGTAACGAAAAGCAGACGAAAGCAAAATACAGACGCTACAAAGAAGTCTGAAGCATCAGCTTGAGTTAGTTACAGAACTCAACTGACTAACCGTTTCTTTCAAGAATCAAGAAGCAGTTATTCAAGAAGCAGTTGAAGACTCGACTATAAATATAAGTCATGATAGAGGATGAAAAAGGATTTTTTTTTGCGACTTAGAATTTTTGAGATCTGTCATATTGTGCTATCATTGAGCAATATTTTTTGTAACAAGCTCTATAAACTTTTCAAGTTTGAAAGTTCTACAGATAGCCTGAGGAGGCTAAGTGTAACCGAGTGTTTCTTAAATTTTAAACTGCTGTATTTACGAGTACAATTCGATCCCACTACCTTAGTTAAGGTATTTACCGAGGATTGAGTTGGCGGCGTATACCGGCCAGTAACGGAAAGTCAAAAGAAAAAGAGAGAGAAGGGGAGGAGAGAATGGACATTGAAACTGTGAAGAAGTATCTGGAGAGAGCAGGTAGAAGAGAAAGTGATGAAGACAAGAACGGATCCACCATTGAAGCTTTGCCTCTCAGATTCTTTGAACGTTTTGTAATGGAAGGCCTTCATGTTGATCTAATTGAACCTGGCCGTCTCATTTGCTCCATGAAAGTCCCTCCTCGTCTTCTGGTTCGTAATGAATTCCTCATTTTCTTCTTCTCCTCACGCTTACACGACCATACTATGATCTCTCTATTTTTGCCTTATACCTAGTCGACTTTTTCGGATTATTACCATACACGATGATCCTTTGTTGAAATTGAGAATTTGGGATTCTTCGAATTGTACTGATTATTATTATTTGAATGTTTATTCATTTAAAGAATATATGTAGCTTTAATGAGGTGTTGTTTATTGATCGTTATTTGGGGGTTTCCTTCGATGGATTGTCGTGAAGAATGCTGGCAATTTCTTGCACGGTGGAGCTACAGCTACGCTTGTTGACTTGGTGGGGTCAGCTGTAATATTCACTGCTGGTGCTCAACAAACTGGCGTTTCTGTGGAGATCAACGTGTCATACTTGGATGCTGCTTATGTTGGTGTAAGTTTATTCCTCTCTTTCTACTCTGCAATTGTCCGGTATTATTACTTAAATTTTAATCTTAATTTGAGTTAGATGCTTTTTTCATGAGCCACTTGTTTGCTAATGTTTCGGTATCCAGATTCTGATTGACGGCATACTCAATTTTATGAATGAACATGACCAATTAAGACTTAATCCTCTAAACTATTTTTATCAAAGTTGATAACTTTCGTTTGGGTTAGATCCCATAATTCAAATTATCATTTGCAAGCAAAGTAGCTGATCAACTTTTTCCCACTTATAAGGTCTCATCAATTTTATGAGATATAGTGGATTCAGTTCGTTTCCAGGATGAGTCTATTCTTTTGATAATTGGTTTGTTAGAAACTGGTCAAGCTGTACTCTAGCTTGGTTTTTGAGGAAAGCATATTGATCTTCAAAAGTTGAAAGTTGATCTGTTTATATTTTATCCTGTCATTCCCCATGAAAATCTAGATTTATTGGCAAAGAGCATATTTCACTTGATTTTTCTTTTCGATCTTATTTCTTTCAGATAAATGTTTAATTATGATTTTCCTTAATGACATTCTACGTTCTGTTCTCTGATTTATCCTGACACTGTCAACACCCAAGCATATTGAGCTCTGAAAGTTATGACTAGGCCTTTTCATGGCTGTTTTGGTGGGAAAATGAGTGTAATAATTGACTAAAGAGTAAGGAAAAAAACTGTTATTAAGAAATGTTTAAGAACATACAGTTCGTTGAGGTACTTGTCAGTATAATCAACCAGTATCATCGGAAATACAGTTCATTTTACTCCTAAAAATGTCGATAATATGAGCTGAAAGATTGTGTTGATTGGAATCATTAAACATCTTCGTATGCCAGTCAGTTAACTAGGAATAGTCAGTTAATTAGGAATTGCTAGAGTGACAATGTGAATTGCGTCGGAATATATGTTTGGTTGTTGGAGAGTGACTTGGCGTATCCAATAACATTTCTTTTTCAATCCCATCCTATGGTCTTACTCCATTGCATTCAATATATAGCTTTTGTGACAATATAATTAGTTCAAGGCTGATATGGGAGACTGAAATTTTCAGTTACATTTCAGCTACTCATTTGTACGACCAGGTATTTCATCCACCATTGATATCAATCGGCCAATTCTAATTTATAGCTCCACACCAGAACACAGACCATTCTGTACTTGATAATACCCTTTTCCTAGTTTTGAAATTCTACTTTGCTTGCAATTCCTTTTCTCTTCCTAAAATCTGAAGTTGAGAGTGATGTTCCTCTGTTTGGAGTGCTGCTATACACGGATGCTCTTAAATATGATCTAGGGAAGGCATTAATATAGGTACCGAGTATGCAAAGTTGGGCTGCTCTTGTGCTTGGGCTATTTCTCTACTTTTCTCTGCTTTTCCTTTTCTAGTTTAGACCTTTTTCTTCTTCAGTGTGGAGTTTCATATTGAAGAACTTGTCATTATTTGCAGCCTGACTTCTTTCTCCATCAAGCATTTATTAATTTTATTGCAACTTCATCATTCCACTAAGTTAGTTGTTGTATATACAGGAAGAAATTGAGATTGAGGCCAGGAATCTACGCGTTGGCAAGGCTATAGCAGTTGTCAGTGTTGAGTTGAGGAAGAAAAAAACTGGGAAAATTATTGCTCAAGGCCGCCATACCAAGTACTTACCTGTTCCCAGTAAAATGTGAATGACCTATGAACTTTTGCTTCCTCGTAATGTATTTGATTGTATATCCAATCGGTCACGGAACGCGTTGGCTAATAGGTTTTAAACATATCAACCATTGTAGAACGATTTACAGTCAGCAAAATATAGAAAGTTTCTAATCATCTGAGACAGGTGATGTCCCAAACATCTTGCTTCTGTATTGAAGCAGTTCCATTTCCATAGCATGCTACTCTTATGTTCCTTCTTCGTTAGGGTTGAAAATCTGAATCCTGTCTGAATTCAACAAACCAAGCATAACTTGATTTTCAGGCTTAGGAGGATCAACCAGTCATTGAACAAACCAAAATTCGAGTTCATCCGAATTTCAAATCAGACCCAAACCCAATCCCCTTTTCGGTCTGCAAATTCAAGATTATATCATTTGACACATTTTAAGTTCAAAAAATTAAAAAGTTAAACAGCAATAAAAAGTTAATTGTGATAAGCCCCAATTCTTCAGACTCTATTAATTGAAATTCTGTTCTTTTTGGACAGAAGTGAAGCTAATGATAATTTACTTCCTCTACATTCTGGAGAAATTTACTTGCGATTTCTAAAAACGTTAAAGAAATTGAAAATTGATCAAAGCTCAGCTCAGAGCCTCAGACAACTGAAAAGGGTGTAATACTGTTTCTGCAATCTGTCTCTTCTTCAGTTTTCACATCAAATTCTATCCTCTTCTTCCTCTTCCTCTTCTTCTACGTTATCTTTTATCTTCGGTCATTTTACATTGCAGGATACTATCTTCTTCAAGAGCAACGAGAATAGCATGTTTCACATTTCTTTACTCTCCCGCGCTCTGTTACATCCCCTTTTTGTGCACTTGTATTCATGATGAAACCCTTTATTTCTATCTCCCGGAAGTGGTTTTTATGTCTTAGTTAAGTGGGTTTTAATTCGTTCAGACTCATATCCACTATTTGTTATTCTTGGGCAACTCTGGTTTCCATTATTTGGCGTTATAGCTTCCTTATTATTTATATATGTTATGTACTTACAAATACGCATATTTTTCGGGTTGAATTTGTGTGAATGGGGGGTGTTTTGGAGCTTATGGGGCTGAATTGATCTTTCTGTATGATTTCATGTTTAATACATGGATTGCACGTGGTTCTTAGTTACTTGTTTAGACTTTTCTGGTGCGAGGGAGAACTCAAGTTTTACCAGGCGACGCCGTTTAAATATTTCTTTTAGTTATGTTGCTGATATGCATTTCTTATTTTCATTTTGTTGGTTAGGGATTGTGATCCGAACGAAATACTAGGGATTTTCTGTTAGAAAGGAATTTGGTTGTTCAATCTGTAATTGCTTATAAGCTGTTGTGATTCACGAAATGAGCAATGAAGATCTAGAACCCTCTCGTTTCCCTTTTGATTTTCTTCTTCTCTTTTATTTTCTTCCCTCTTCTCTTCTCTCTTTCGATTTCACTCGTATCATTTTCTTGTTCTTAAACAAAAAAACATTGTTTATTTCAGTTTTTGTTTCATTTTTTTATTCTTCTTAATTTCTCATAGGTTACTTTCTAATTTGGAGTTTTCTGTGCTTGAACCTGAATATGATGCGTTAGCATTTGCGTTGTTGAGATTGAATGCAGACTGCATTCCGATATTGATTCCATAACTAAGCATGGAAGTGTAGTTATGTAGTTGTCCATAAATTTTAGTTCTTTGCTGCTGGTTGGTAAAGATCGTCGTGTGATTGATGAAGACGGGATGAGTCATAATGCAATGAACTATGATGCGGATGCTGAACCCAGCATTGTTGAAGTGGGAAGTGATGCAGAGCATTTCCTGCCCATGGTTCGTAATGAGGATGGGACCAATGAGCCACATGTCGGGATGGAATTTGATTCTGGGGATGCCTGCTAAGACTTTCTATGATGAGTATGTCAGACCTGATGGTTCAGACTCTAGAATTGGTCCATCTACCCATTCTAAAACTGATGGGTCGAACATTGCTAGGGAATTTGTGTGTGACAAAGAGGGCTCAAAAAGAAGGTTTAGTGAAAGTTGTTATGCCATGTAAAGGATAGAGTTAAAGCTTGTCAAGGAGGATAGCCATTATGTGGTGAATGCCAGAAAGGTACATCATTTTCGAAAGAATATGACAGAGACTTATCAAGAAGGGGAATTGTTCCAAGTGGTGTTATGTCTGTGTCTAGGGATGGAAACCATGTATATACAGAGGCAAACCGTGCAGTTAGAAAGAACAGTATGGAACCAAATCCTGTGATTAGGAATGCTATAGCATTCAACTATCCTGTTAGAGCCAATATCTGAAAAAGGACGCCAAGGAGGGATACTTAGAATCTCCTGTAGTATTTCAAGAAAGTGCTGGCTGAGAACCCTGGCTTTTTGTATTCAAATCAACTTGATGAAGATAATTGCATGGCCAATGTGTTTTGGGTTGATGCAAAGTCAAGGACTGCTTACAACCATTTTGGGGTTGCTGTTACTTTTGACACAAGTTACATTACAAATCAGTACAGGGTGCCATTTGCACCATTTACGGGGTAAACCATCATGGACAAACAAGACAGGGCCATACAGGTGGCAGTTTCTTAGGTATTTCCTGAGTCTCGCCACTATATTAGTAAATGGGATGCTCTAAGGTAAGGCCAGGAAAAATTGGGTTATGTGTCTCATGCAGATTCTAATTTTCAGGTAGAACTCTATAATTGTATCAACTTGATTGAAACAATTGAACAGTTTGAATTGTCTTGGGATTTAATCCTTGATATGTACAATCTCACGAGACATGATTGGCTTCAGTCGTTATGTGATGCACGGGCACAATGGGTTCCTGCGTACTTTAGAGATAGTTTTTTTTCCCTGTAATATCTCCCAATCGGGGATTAGATGGATCTTTCTTTGATGGTTATGTGAACCAACAGACAGTGTTACCTATGTTCTTTAGGCAGTTTGAAAGAGCTTTAGATAATTGGTTTGAAAGAGAACTTGCGGCAGATTTTGAGACGATTTGCACCAATCTGGTCTTGAGGACACCATCTCTTATGGAAAGTGGCAAATCTTTATACAAGGAAAATATTCCAAGAAGAGCTTGTTGAAAATTTTGTCCATACTGCTAACCAGATTGATGTTGATGGAGCTATTAGCACATTTAGGGTAGCGAAATGTGAGGATGATCACAAGGCATATATTGTGACTTTAAACTATCCAGAAATGAGGGGAAACTGTAGTTGTCAAATGTTTTAAGCAATCAGGCATTTTGTGTAGACATGTTTTGATAGTCTTCACTATTACAAAATGTTCATAACTTGCCATCTCATTATATCCTCAAAAGATGGACTAGGAATGCAAAAACTAGTATAGGAATTGAAGAACATGGTAGTGAATTGCCTGGCCAGAAGCCGAATATTTCCAAGCACATGATCACGTGCTTTAGAACATGCCGAAGAACCAACCGGGAAGATGTAAAAAGATATTTAAAGAAATCAAGAGCTTGTACACAGTAGATATATTCAACAGTCCTGGTGATATTTCTCTATGAGTAGAGTTTTGCTGTATACAGCTGGTGACAACTTGTGATATATATTGTCACTATTCTGAAGATTGCAAGTTTAAATCATTGTGCAGGATGTTCTGAATTTGAACCCCTAGCTAGCTCGTCATGTTATTCATAAGTTACTAGTTCTTTGAAGGTTCTCTGAAAATGCCTTTCCGCTGAATTGAAATTTCGTAACACTTGGAAGTGTATCTAATTTGCCTTATTTTGCATTGTGACCTACTTTGAAAAACTAGTAGTGCCTCACTTTTTCTTCTTTCCATTTTGTCCCAAGGGAAAGCAGCTAGACCCAGGGATGGAAGATGAGAGAATTGAATTCAATCACTCAGATTTATGTGGTAGCTATCTAACAACTTTGATTAAAACAACTTTGCATTATTTTTGTCAGGATCTAGAAAACCATGTTAATCGTATAGGTTACTTAGAAAAGTGATCTTTCATGAAAAGCATTGAAATTAATGGTCAGAACATGATCACATAGTTGAGATAAATGGTTTGACATTAAATAGGGAAAGATAAGAATACGACTTACTGCTTGTTAGTAAACTTCACTAAAAAATACACCACAAAACCAAATTTAATCAGCTTAGTTCACGACTCGGCACTCTCTACAAAGCTTCAACTCTTATTACCAAAATAAGTACACTAGACCGACGCAACTACAAGGTTTGTTTCTGAAAACAAATAGAAAGCTACCTGAGCTCTGTTCGGAAAGATACCCTTCTTACGGATACAAATGTTGAGCGTTGAATTTCCCGTCACCAAGAGAGAAAACAAAACATCTCTTGGGATATTCAGGTGAGTGGGGACTTGAAAGAATATCAGAACTTTTGTCTCACTAAAAGATTATCTGCAGCAGTACTGGAGCAGGTAGAGCAAACATTAGCACAGTGAAGATCCAACAAGCAGTTCACACCTTAAATGGACATACAAGGTGATTGTCTTCATGTTGCAGTGCGTTAAAAAACAGTAGTAGTTGACTTTGCACTCATTCTCGTCTTCACTGGACGTATAAAATTACTGACAGTTCCAAACTCCTGTAGTCAATAACTGTGACTTCATCTTCTGGTACATCAAGGTCTTGATAACTGCATATAATTTACCATTTATCATCTAAAAATCGGGGGAATAAATTATTAAATAGATGAATAATCAAAAACATGTACAATCTTAAACCACCTCTAATTTGACATAATACCTTCGACAGAAAGTCCATGTCACAAACTCAAACAACCTCTAGTTCGACATAATACCTTCCACAGAAAGTGCTGGTGTTTGATGTTATTATCATCATTATCTAAACCTAAATTTCTTGCTATTGAAAAGTAAAGTGTCACAATGAATTGGTTCCACACCTCAGCTCAAATATAACCAGACCAGGTCAACTTTTGGGTGATGAACCCTGCTCAGGTTCAGCAACCAAATCTGGAACCCAATAAATAAACCAAAGACACTGTGGACTATGGAAAGGTGGTTCCCTGCCATATGAAAAGATCAAACATAGAGACACAAAACAATTACCTGCGTAATCGTCTCGGATCCTGTCGAAAGCCAGATGACAGAAGGATTGGGGCTGGTCCACTTAATGGGGGACCAGCCCTCCCATTCCTACCACCACCTTCAAATGGGGGAGGACCACCCTGCTCTCTAAACATCCGCATTGCAACTTCAGGTGGAGCTGGAACAAATGGCCCAAGCGGACTACAATTACAGCATCATGCGATCATTACCAAACCCCAAAATAATGGCAAGCTAACAATTGTTATCATGAAAAACACCATCATACAATTTCCACCTACCCGGCACCAGGAACTGGCATCAACACAGGTGGAGGAGCTATATCTGAAGCAAAAGGAGGCACATGTATGCCTTGTCCAGCAAAAGTATCAAACATTGGATCATCATGATTCCCTACATCAGGACCATCACTAGGCTGGAGATCACCTGATTGGGCATTTTCAGATCTATCATATCTTTCACCACCATTTGGCCGACTATCACGTTCCCTACGACTTCGGTCATCCTTTAAACGATTATCTAGACCTAGCTTACGTCTCAATGGTTTGTCCCGCTGGGAAGAAAAGTATTATAAACAAATAAATATAAAATAAGAAAATACAGAAATAACAAATAGCACATTGTCCTTGTAGGGAAACAAATAACATCATGCTGTATTAAAAGGAACCCTACAGAAATTGCTCTTCCAGGTAATGCAGATTATGCATCCACTAAGCATTAATAATTAAAACATATAGCAGGCAACAAAATAAAAAGTTTTCCTTCATTTTTTTCTTTTAACAAACTCATGTTATAAGTCTGAAGAACCTTTTCTCCATCGTATTCCTAGTTCCCAATTGAGAAGTAAAGCTCATGAAGGATGTTGGTCAAAAGGCAACTAATAAAGTGATTATTCACATCATCATTTTCAGGTAATGAATCACCTATATCTTAAGAGTGTTAATGGCCTTAGATTGAAAGAAATAGCATCCAATTAACACATAGAGAACAAAATCAATTTCAGCAAACATTCCATGCAGCAAGAGGGTATAAAGGGTGCATAGTTATGTGTATAACTTAAAGGGAAAAAAATCCTAAAAGAAAAGATGATACAGATAAAGCTCAATTAGTTTCAGGTAATCTCAAAGATCTACACTTTGGGTGAAGTATGTAAACAGCACAAGGAGTAGGCATGCAGCTTATACAACGACTGTAATGTAAAGATCCATGCATTTAATACAACATATGTATATATACGTGTAGCAGCGGAAGCTT
>JANZLC010000201.1:5202040-5213147 GCA_026413385.1 Erythroxylum gracilipes
TAATATTTAATTATATTAAATAATGTCCAGTACTTCATGATTATTATTAATTTTGTTAAGAATAAGAATAAGGAAAGCCAAATCCAAAACAAAAATTATGTTACAAATCTAAAATTATGTTAAGGGTAATTTTGTCTTTGTGCATTAAAATTGATGTGGTGGGAGTGCTATTAGCAATCAGAGGAGTGCTAATAGCGGCACCTTTAAGTTTGACACTCAAAATTGAGAAACCAAATGCTTGGAATGTTTTGAGTACTGATAAAAAGAAAATTCATTTTTACATTTGGGAGAGATCAAATTGATTGAGCCTAATGTATATAAAGATGAAAATTGTTGGCAATATGCTTTTCCTAAAACAAAAAGTCTAAGGATTACTTAAATTTGTGATATAGCGCTCCAAAAATGCTAACAAGTCTCTTGTTAGGACTCTTATGGGTACATCGACCACTATGAAGTTCGATGAATCACGCATTATATATGAACACATCATTGATATGATAAACACTATAGCAAGACCTAAGTCCTTGGGAATGCAAGTGGCTGAACGTTGAAATCTTCCTTGTGCAGTTCATCCTGAACTTATTACCATCCAAATGAACTAAAATACCACAAAGGACAAATAAAATATGCATAAGTTGCACAGTATATTGGTTTAGGAAGAGACTAAAGAATCAAGGAAGTCATTTAATTAATTATGTCAAGAATCAAGAAGCTGGTAAGAAAGGTGAAAAGAAGCATGAGAAGAAATTGAAGGGACCCCTGAAAGTTACTGGGGAATTCTCTCAAATCCATAAGAAGGAACATGATGAACGCAAGTGTCTTTTTTGTAAGAAGGTTGGACATTTTCAAAAGGAATGTTCCAAACGTAAGGTATGGTTTTAGAAGAAAGGTAAGCCTAGTGCATATGAATGTTTTGAAACAAATCTTATAGAAGTTTCTTTAATACTTGGTGGATTGATTCTAGTTGCACTACTCATGTTTCTAATACCTTGCAGGAATTCCTTATGGCCCAAACCATAAGATCAAATGAAAGATTTTTCTATATGGGCAACAAAGTGAGAGTTCTAGTGGAAGCTGTCGAGACTTATCGCTTAATCCTAGACACTGTATATCATTTGGACTTATGTGAAACTTTTTGTGCACTTAGTATATCTAGGAATTTAATTTCTTTATCCAAACTAAATAGATCTAAATACTTGTTTAAATTTGGTAGTGGTAGTTTCAGTTTGTACATACATAACCATGTGATTGGTAGGGGTGTACTGTGTGAGAAATTAAACCTTTATGTTATTTATGTTGAAACTTTATTGACTTTGAATCCCAATATTGGTATCAAACGTAGTTTGATTAATGATAGATCTGTTTACTTGTGACATAAGCGTTTGAGACGTGTTTCTAAAGAATGACTTCAAAGATTAATAAAGAATGAAACACTTACATTAATTTGAGTTACTAATTTTAACGTTTGTGTGAATTGTATTAAAGACAAACAAGCAAAACACACATTAAAGAAAGGAGCCATAAGAAGCACTCAACTCAGCTTCTTGGAGTAATTCACATTATGGATTTGTCTATTTGTTAAATGATAATTTTCAGGTTGCAAATACCTTAAAGGTTTATATTAATAAGGTTGAAAGACAATTAAATAAAATGGTAAAAATAATGAGATATGTCAGAGGTGGCGAATATAATGGGAAGTATGATGAAAGTGATTATAATCTTGGTTCTTTTGCTAAATTCCTTAAAAGACATGTTATTTGTGCATAATACACAATGTCACGCACACCGCAAAAAAATAATGTGGTAGAAAAACATAATAGAACTTTATTAGATATAGTTAGGGAGTATGATGTGTAATGACATATCCATTAAAAAACGTCACGTATTTGTTAGGATTTCTAGTTCCAAAGACTCCTTTTGAATAGTGGACAGGTAGGAAACCTAGTTTAAGGCACCAACATGTTTAGGGTTGCCAGGCACAAATGAGGCATGATAATCCACATAAAAAAAGAAAATGAATGTAAGAACAATTACATTGGTTATCCACTCTAAAGGATATATATTTAATTTTCCTAACTATACTACAATAATTGTGAAAACTAGGAATGCCAAGTTCATTAAACTTGATGAAACTAGTAGGAGTGAAACACCACGTAGAGTGGATATTTAAGAAATGGGAGAGCAAGTCACTAAGGTTGTGCAAGTCCCTGTGGTTCGTACACCTACTCAAATTGTTGTTCCACAAATTATTGAACTACATAATAATAATGAAAAAACAACAAATTAATGAACTCATTATTTATAATGAAGTTGAACATGAAGTGAATAAACCTACAGTAGAAGAACCACAACAAATAATGCTAAGAAAGTCTTAAAGAGAAAGAAGACCGGCTATTATATGAGTCTGAAAATGACTTAAGAATTTAGAATGACTTGATAACCTTTTCATAAGTCATAAATAGTGAAAATTTTGATAAGTGGTTAGATTCTACGAAAGATGGGTTCAAATCTATGAAGCATAATGGTGTTTAAGACCTTGTGGAATTGCTGGAAGGTTATAAGTACAAATGGGTACTAAAGGTGATTCTCTTAGCAATCTAGAAGGTTATAAGGTCAAACTAGTTGCCAAATGATTTACTAAAAAAGATGACATTGATTATAAGGAGACTTTTTCACTAATTATTATGGCTTTAATCACTCATTATAATCTTAATTTGCACAAAATATATGTAAAAACTGTCTTTCTAAATAAGGATTTAAAGGAAGAAGTTTATATGGACCAACCAATGGGGTTCATAAAGAATTGAAGGGAAAACAAGGTATGTAAACTGAAGAAGTTAATATACAAATTTAAACGAGCTTGCGAAAATAATATCTTAAGTTCAGTGATATTATTGTCTATTTTGGATTTAAAGAAAATACCTTGACCAGTGTATATATATCAAAAAGTCGTTAGGAGTAATTTTATTTTTATGGTTTTGTACTTTGATGATATCTTATTTGTAGCTAATGATCTTGGTTTATTAAGTGAGACTAAGAAATTTCTCTCTAGTTATTTTGAAATGAAAGATATGGGTGAGGTAGCATTTGTAATAGGAATAGAAATACTCTGTGATAAATTACAATGATTGTTAAAGTTTGTCTCATAAAGCATATATTAATGAAGTGTTAGAGAGATTCAAGATTGACAAGTGCTTATCATCACCAATCTTAGTTTAGAAAGGGGACAAGTTTAGCCTTATGCAATGTCTAAAAAGTGACTTAGAATGAAAGCAAATGAAATCAATTCCATACACATTTGTAGTTGGAAGCCTAATGTATGCTTAGATATTTACGAGACCAAACATAATTTTTGCAATGGGGATGTTGGGGAGATACCAGAGTAATCCTAGTATGGACACTGGAAAGTTGTAAATAAGAAGTTTTGAGATATTTACATAAACTAAAGAACACATGCTTACTTTTAAGAGGTCTGATCACCATAAAGTGGTTGGATACTCAAATTTGGACTTTGCTACTTGTGTAGATAAAAGAAAATATATTTTTAACTACATTTATCTCTTAGATGGACGAGTCATCTTATGAAAGAGTGTGAAGTAGTATGTAATTATTGCATCCACTACGGAGGATGAGTTTATGGTATGCTTTGAGGTCATGATTCAGGCTAAATGGTTGCAAAACTTTATTTCAAGGCTTGGGATTATTAACAGTGTAATCAGTCCGCTGAAAATTTACCCTGATAATTCTGCAACAATTTTCTTCTCTGAAAACGACAAGTATTCCAAAGTTGCTAAACACTTGGAATTGAAATACCTTGCCATTAAAGAGGAGGCTTATACATGTAGAGTGTCAAACTATCATATTAGCACTAATCTTATATTAGCTAACCCTTTAATGAAGGGGTTATTGCCCAAATATTTTTATGGTCATGTAAATAATACGAGCCTTATATGTGCTGATGACTATTAGATAGCACTGTTATATTGACTCTTATTATATGTTTGACACTTTTTGTGCATTAATGAATGCATTATTTATGAAGTTTATGTGTTTCTTCTTTATGTATTTGATTACAATGTATGACATTGAAAATAGAATAGAATGAAAGATTTCATTATCTACTTCTCAATTCTCATTTATAATCATGACCAAATAGAAGGGCTAGTATAGTGGTAAATGGAAGAGAGTATGTTGAATTAATAATTTATGACTGCCATGACCCTCATTAGCCTTATACTTGATTATAATTATTGATAATACCGATGTATGTGAATGATGACTATTATACATTATAATTGCATGAATTATTAATTCATTAGAATGCATAAAGTCACGTGAGTTAAGTGGGAGAATATTATAAATAATTCTTTTAAGTGACTCTTGTGTTAATAGATAGTTAAATGATTTAATAATTTAATAAATAGACCTTTAGACTTTTAGCGCATTATGATGAGAAGTTTTAAAATTGACTAATGATTGTTAATTTATTAAGAGGATTAGGGTTTTGTCTCTACCTAATAATAAGAATTTGTCTCCTTACAAAATATCGTCATAAAAGAAATTAAGATAGAAAGTTCAAAGAAAGAGACAGATTAAATAAAGAGCTTATTGAAAGTTATTTATGTATCACGGAGCGATGAATAAAGGCTAGTATTTTAGAAACTTTGTATTTACATTAAAATAAAATTATGATCATAATTAAATATTTGTGAGTTTTATAAATTTTTAGATCCTGTTATGTTTATGAAATTATGCTAACAGCATTGGCATTGCCAATAGTGACACCAATAGTGCCAATAGTGGCTTAGAGGATTGCTTTTAAGCGTGATACAAAATAAAGATGTTTGTGAAATTAATGATTAAAAAATCAAATCGTTTTCTTCTATTTATAAATTTTGAATCGACTAATTTTTTGATTAAGTTAACTTAGTCGATAATTTTTATAAACTAATCAATTTTTATAAATTAGGATTAATTAATTAATTTTTATTTAATAGTCATTTTCTTTAATTAAACTTCATTTTTTTATTTATAAAGATATTCTCTTTTTTTAATTTTATTTTAAAATACTTAATTTTATTTAATCATACTCTAATATAAGTTAAACCTTTTAGTTCTCAAACCCCTTATGTTACAAAATTATAATTTTGAAAACATTCTCGGAAGTTGTATATGTGAATCAGGTGTTGTCAAATGTATTGTGATACTTTATTGTTCAAATCATTAGTTTATATGCGATTTCAATGTGAAGGCGTTCAAATATGGTTTTCTCTTTTCCAATTTCGGGTGAACATCGCAAGTACCATTAACAGAAATAACAAGATTTGAGAGATCCCAGAAGAAGAATGTTAGAGGTCTTATGGAGAGCCCAACACCACTCTTCTTAGTCTTAAGGCCACAATAGTGACGCAGACATTATTGTGGCCTTAAGACCTATAATAAAGAATTATGCTCGTGTGTTTAGTCGTTCTACTTGATGAGGATTTGATCTATTGTTCCAGTTATGATATTTTTATTATGTTCTATTAAATTTTATTTTCATATTTGTGTAAACCCTATATATATATAAATAAGATTTAATAAAATATAATTAGAACAGAATAATTAAAATCATATTCTATTAAATCTGATGTTCATATTTGTATGAATCCCATATACATATATAGATCAGATTTAATGAAACATAATTAGAACAGAATAATTGGAACAAAGGATTTGATGTGTTTTATAAGTAGGTTTAATTATGTGTAACTCTACGCAAATCTCACCCTTAATTTTTTTAAAAAGTCATAAATATTTATTTAAACAAAAAGATTTTTTAAAGATTTAATAATTCTGCAAATGAAGAAGCTTTTGAGTTACTATATTTTACGAATAAAAATTGTAATTATATTAAATATTTATATTTTAATAATTAATTAATTTTATGAATATATTTTATTTTAATATTAAAATAAATAAATAAAATAATAATTATAAAATTCATAAAAAATCCGACAACCTAGAATGTCGGGTCGACTGGAACAGCAAACTGGAATTGGATAGGATAGAAATTATTGTAATTGGGTCACGTCTCGCGCCGCCCGTTTTGGTCAGACTATGAATATCTCTCAAAATTTTCCCGCTCGATCCCTCAAGAAATCCATTTTCCCATAAAAATATTCAATTGTCTACCCAATCCACACATCCCTCTGCACTTCAATACCTTAATTGATCACAAAAGAACCGCAAATTGAAACCATGGCAGAGCTTAACTGGAAGCATCACACTCTCATCCAAGCCCTAATGTCACGCGGCCCATTGAATGAGGTTGAATTTCGTAAGATCTTCGCTGGTGTCCTGGGCAATGACCAAGGTACCAACTTTCACATCTCTCTCCTATGATTTGTTTGATATATGGTTTGGAATCAGTACAGTTAACTGTTCTATGAAAGTTACCTTTAGCAAACGCCTTTTTTTAGGGTGTTTAAGGCTTGGGCAAGTTCAGTTTATTGGAAATTCGTGTTTGTTGGGGGATTTGGATTGACAAATGCGTAATTGGGTGCAGATGCTAACGATCAAAATTTCAACAACTTTCTGCTAAAAATAAACAAGAAGCTGTCTTATGTTCAAATGGAATTGCGCTGCTGTAGAAACCAGAATGACAGTCAAGTTTTCTACGGGCTTGTCAATACTGTTTCTGATGAACAATCGAAACTTGGAACTAAATACTCTGTTCCACAGATCACTTTCTTTAAAGGCATTGTAAGTGTCATGATCAAGCTCATTCTGTGTTGATACATTATACCACTTCATAAAAGAGTTGGTCGTGCATGTCTGGCATTTTAGTGGTCTAGACCTTTTCATTGTTGTCAACATGATTATGCTAAGACACAGTTTTTGGTTTCTACATATTTACACTGCCCATTTATTGATAGGTTTTCGTATGGAAAACTATTATCCCAAGATTATCCCGTAATAGCTTTGTAACTTTATTGTATGGATTCTCAGGTTATAGGAATTTTATGTTTACAGTAATGTTTAGCATGTAGTTTACTCTATTCCCAGAGAGCAAAGCTGGAAATGGATTAGCCAAAACAAGTTTTGAAACCAAAGCTATATGGCAAAGGAAGTTATTAGAAGTTTTTTAATCATATCTTGTCATGTTGCTATTTTTTCTAGCATAATGCTTAGATTTCTATCCAAGTGTTCTTTTGATAGAAGCTTTTTTGATCACAAGAAATTGGCTACTTTCATGTGCTGTCTTTAACTTTATAGGTTTCACATTGCCCTAGAAAGTAAAATGAAAGTTCTATTTAATGAATTTTAAGTGCTTGTTTTTCCTTCATTCCAAGTTCTTCCTTTGTACTGGCAGTCATTCAGTTCCAAATGCTTATTCAATTTCTTTTAGTGCCTAGCTTTACTTCTTATCCCATCATGCAGCATATAGATTGAACTGCTGTTGGGAATCTGTTCAGTAACTCTTTGTTTGTGTTTTTCTCCTTTAGGACTTGACAGTGTTTGTACATTTGGGGGAATGAATTGAAAGTGATTGAGCAATTCATGTTGCTAAAAGTATTTAAGTGTTTATAACTGTGTGCAAAAATATTGTCGAATGCATGTTGTACTCTGGATGAATTGTATTGAATCTGGTGACTTAATTGTATATTTTCCTCATGTTTTTATTGCAATTTCTAGATTGAAGCAATTATGCAGGACGACACAGCAAAGGGTAGCATATCAAGTATTGAGGCTCTGAATATAAGATTGGAGAGTCAGGTTTGGAAACTTTTTGGTTTTGGAATTCAGTTCATGTACTTGCTTACGCCAAATTTGAAATTCCAATTAATGAAAAAGAGAAGAAAAGAAAAAGTTCTAGAAGAAATATAGGGTGTTTAGATGGCCTGTGATTGTTTTTCTAAATCCTCCTATCAATCTTGAATTCTAAAATATGACTTCTCTTCACATCAAAAAAACTAAATCAGTAAGCAAGTGCGACATTTTGTGTTTGAGGAGGTTTTTCTGATACGTTAATGCATTCTATAGTACTATTATTGCAACTGATCTGAAAGAACTGTAAAAATATTTACTGCTTCAGAAATCTGGAAATCTTCAATCTTATTCTAGGGTGGAATTTCATAGCAGTTACATTTCAAGTGTATCAGTCTTACGATTTTACTCCCTGAAGTAATGGGTTATATTATTAATTCAGTTAATTTTGATAACCATTTCCAATATGCACATTCTGAGTGAATCAATGTGGCTTCATTATGTTTTTAAAGTTTTTTTCTTGCTTTATCACATAATCTTGTCCTTTGTCACTGGTGTTGGATTACTGAATTCCTTCATTCTGTCCTAATGTATGTAGGTCTTATTTCCTTCACTGTATGCATGCAGTGATCCACATGTCAATCCTTTGGTTTCAGGTTCAGAATGTGTCAGGATCAGAAACACAGGGCAGTCAATCTCAAGTCCCACCTGCTTTTAGGAATTTCTTAATGTCTCAAAAGGAAACAACTCTCCATGAACTTGTGCGGGACAAATGGCTATGTAACACCTCAGATGGTCAGATAGGTCTTGGTGTTAGATCCTACCTTGATCTCCGAAGTTGGTTTCACAGTTCTGGCGTCCCTTCATGTGAAGTGTGCAATGAAGCTGCCATAAAGGTTTCTTGCTTTTTTAACTTCACCGAAATTTTTTTATTGATTTTTTTGCTTTGTTGTCAACTGGAGTTCTATTCTTAAATCTTTTATGTTCATCTATGTGGGATATTGAATATTCAGATTTGTGAATTGGCACACTGGATGAATATATTTGTGCATCTGTATCCTATGCTGTCCGATCAGCCATTTTTATATTGGAGAGTTCCATCCAGATGTCTTGCCAATAAAGCTGCTATTAATAAGGGTTTTAAGCATCTCATGGCCATGTGGTTTCAACTTTAAACCAACAATGACCGACAAGACACTATTATAACTCTTGAAATAGCATGCTCTTTCATTTTGACTACTTGTCTTGAGATAGCTGTAATGATCTTAGACGCCAAACCATAGATTATTTCCGCAAAGAATTCAAGTAGAGGATGTTCAGTTATAATTACATCTGGTTTTTTTGATGGCCATCTTGTAACAGGCAGAAGTCTGTCAAAATGAAAGTTGTACTCGTCGGATTCATCTGCACTGCCTGAAGAAGAAATTTTCTCAAAGCAGGGTAACAGTCTTCAGCGTCAATTTGTTCCTGTCCATTATTCCGAATGTTTGCCATACTTGATATGTTTGTTAAAATTTTTATATTGTAGAGTCACACAGTTTGCTCTAGTTGTGGCATTCCATGGCGATATGAAGGAGTGAAACCTGAGGCCGTAGACGAAGAGGATGAACTCAATGGGCCGACGAAGAGCCAGCCTCGGGGATCCAAAAGGAAGAGGCTTAATGCCAACAGCAAAATCAGTGCAGATACTCATGGATGTGATTCTACTCAGGTATTCCAATCTGGTTTTGAGCTCAGAAGGGTGACTAGGGCATCTTCTAGAATAAGATAGCAATTGTCCGGACCTGTTGGTGAGCCACTACTATTGTGAAAAGTTGTAAATTTAGTACCAACTGGCATTTTGTAGTTTAATTTAGTAGGTGCAGGTAGGCCTTTGGCGTGAAACAATTGTATGCTCGATTTTATGCCATACTCAAGTTAATGAAGAGATCACCGGGTGGCTTCAAGATGACAGCAGTTTGAAAGTGGCTTCCAGGACTAATATTGCCTGATGTGATGTTATAGGAGCCTCCTTATATTGTTTCTTTCACAAAGGGTTTTCTCAAATCCATCACCTAGAGCCTGATGATCTAATAAATTTTATATACCTTTTAGTTAGGTGCGTCAAATTCTTATTAGAAGATGCTTGTAAACAAAAACATAACCTTAACACTCCTTAGAGATGGTGCATGATTTTTATTATATTAATTAAAATAATGTTGTTTTAATTATATTTTAGATTGTTTGAACTTAATCATAATTCAAGTTTCATTCTGAATCAAGGTTTTAAAAATTGGACCAGAACGTCCGATTCGACCGAAAAAAGATTGAATCGGTTAGTAGTTCGGTTCGATTTTACCTAATAATTTCTATGTATAAAAACCGGTCGGTTTAAATTTTTTCTGTTCAAATTAGATGGTTCAGTCTAGTCTTTAAAATATTGATAATATTTTAGATGAAAGCGTAATTTACAAATCTTTAAAGAACATTAGAGAATTTGGAGCTTTTAACGACTAAGAAATATAATATCTTTCAGAAATACGATTTTAATTTTAATTTTAATTTTAATATTTTTATTAAATTCATTATATAATAATAGACATTGATATATTTTTATTTTAATAAAATATTTTATTTTTATTTATTTTTATAAGTTTTATTTCTTATTTATTATGTACTGATTTTATAGCGGTTTATTATCAATTGAATTTTTAAACCTTTTTTTTTTGATCAGTTTGATGTTCGATCCGGTTTTTAACACATTATTATGAATTATAAAAGACAATTTTGAGTTTTATTTATTGTTATTTGTAAAATTGAGTACACTTTCTTTCTAAATAGAGAATATGAACATTACCTTTATATTTACTTGTGATTTGTTAAAACTCATTTTCAACTTTTCCTATCTCCACCTTTTGTCTTTTGGCTTTTCCCTTTAGATCCAAATTCCAATCCCATGCTTCCGTATCCTCCCTTCTTTCTGCGTTGTTCTTAATCTCTTAGTTCATCATGCGCTTTCCCTAAAATTCTCCACCTAATTCTAGAGCACCGATATTATCTAAATTATTTATTGAATTTATAATTCATATTTTAAATTAATTCATATAAGTAGAAGTAGCGAGTGGGAACATGAGCTTAAGAACCTGTTTGATTGAGACGTTAAAAATGGAATCCGAGATGGAATATAACTGACTTTTATCATATGGTTGAGAGTTTTATAATAGAATGTAACAGAATAAGATAGAAGCAGACAGTTTTATGTTATATTTCATTCTATCCTAAACAGTGAAAACAAAAAACTTTCGATTCGGAAGTTTAGGATGAAACGTAAACTAATAAATACATATTACCTAATATACTCTTAATAATTTGTCTTAAT
>JANZLC010000201.1:5215582-5228426 GCA_026413385.1 Erythroxylum gracilipes
GGATGAAATAGCTAACTCCTTTAGTACTACTTCACTTCTTCCTTTGTGATTTCTCATAAACTCTTCCTCTAAGAAGGCCGCATTTGTCGAGACAAATACCTTCCTATCTTAAGGACTGTAAAAATAGTACCCTCGAGTTCCCATAGGATATCCTACAAACAAATAGGTGATAAGGAGTAGCATTTCGATGGTAGACTTCGTATCTTTTTAGGAGGGCATCGAAATATTTGTTGCAGGAATGTGCTCCTCCGTCACTTATTATAGTTCTTGGCACTCCAAATCGGTTAAATAACCTTTTCATAAACTTCTGCATAACTTCCCCATCATTAGTTGGAGATGCCATGGCTTCAGCTTAGTGAGATACATAAGCCACCCCCACTAGAATGTATGTTTTCCCCATGGAAGATGGAAAAGGCCCCATAATGTCGATACCCTAAACATCAAAGACTTCAACTTTTAAAATGTTGGATAAAGTCATCTCATATTTTTTTGGAGATTTTGACTACTCGTTGACAGTGATTGCACTATGACACGAAAGCTTGAGCATCTTTAAACAAATGTGAACAATAAAATCCACACTCAAGTACTTAAGCTTTCATTTTATTTACTCCATAGTGGCCAGTGTATTGAGATTTATGACATTGTGTTAATATATCCAACATTTCTTCATCTGGAATACATCGTCTTACTAAACCATCAACACATGCTCGATACAAGATTAGTTCATCCCAAAGATACCAAGTGCATTCATGCAAGAACCGTTTCCTCTATTGATATGATAAATCCAAGGGAAGTTTACCACCAGTAACATAAGTTGTGATATCAGCGAACCATGATATGGCTTGGTTGTTAAGTAGAATCAGGGTTTCGTCAGGGAAGTTCTCATTAATATCTTCACTTTGCTCGAATTCCCCTCCTTCCAGACGTGATAAACGGTTTACAACCACATTCTTTACTCCTTTCTTATCTCATATTTCTATATCAAAATCTTGTAATAGTAGCAACCATCGAATAAGTCTCAGTTTTGCATCTTTCTTGGAAAAAGAGTTTTTGAAGCAGTATGGTCAATAAATACAATCACTTTAGACCCCAAGAGGTACGACCGAAACTTGTCACATGCATACACCACTATAAGTAATTCCTTTTCTGTGGTGGTGTAATTAAATTGAGGTCCTGTAAGGGTCTTGCTTGCATAGTATATCATATGTATCCTTTTATCTTTCCTTTGACACAATACGCAACCTATAGCCTAGTTGCTCGCATCACACGTAAACTCAAACGAGAGTGTCCAATCAGGTGGCATTAAGATTGGGGATGATGTTAGCACCTCCTTTAATTGATTAAATGTGGATAAAAAATTCTCATAAAAAAGGAAAGGCACATCTTTGACTAATAGATTTGTCAGGGATCTTACAATTTACGAAAAATCTATAATAAAATGATGGAAGAAACCAACATAGCCTAAGAATCCTCACACAGGCTTGATGTTGATTGAAGGTGGGAGTTTCTCTATAACTTTCGTTTTTGCTCTGTCCACTTCAAATCCTTGGTGCAAAATCTTTTACCTGAGCACTATCCCCTTTTGCACCATAAAGTGACACTTCTCCCAATTTAGTACTAACTATGATTCTTCACATCTTTAGAGTATCTTGTCCAAAATGGTTAGACACATCTCGAAAGAGTCTCCAAAAACTGAAAAATCATCTGTGAAAACTTCCATTATGTTCTCAGTCATATCTACAAAGATAGACATCATACATCTTTGAAATGTAGCTGGGGTATTGCATAATCCGAAAGGCATCTGTCTATACACAAAGGTACCATAAGGACATATGAACGTGGTCTTTCTTGATCCTCAGGGTATATGAATATCTGATTGTATCCCGAGTAACCATCCAAGAAGTAGTAGAATGTGTGACCAACCACTATTTCTATCATTTGATCTATGAATGGGAGATGGAAATGGTCCTTTTTAGTCACCTGGTTAAGCTTGTGATAGTCTATGCACACTCTCCATCCAATGGTTGTTCTTGTTGAAATTAATTCCCCATTTTCACTCTACATTACAGTCATTCCACCATTCTTTAGTACACACTGTACTGGGTTAACCCATTCATTATTGGATATTGGATAGATACCTGCATCTAAGAGTTTTACTACTTTTTTCTTGACCACTTCTTTCATATTGGTGTTCAACCTTTGTTGACATTCCTGCATCACACTACATCCTTCTTCGAGGTTTATTCGGTGCATACAAACATTTGGGCTTATACCTCGAATATCGAATATTTTCCATCCTGTGGTTTTCATCTGCTTTCTAAAAATAGCTCCCACTCGACTCTCTTGTTTCTTATCCAATTGGGGGCAAAAATGATGATGGGTAAAGTTTGACCTTCACCTAGGAACGTATATCTGAGATGTGTACATAAAGGTTTGAGCTCTAAAGAGGGTGGTTTCTTTATGGAGGGCGGTATAGGTGCTTCAGTTTGGACTAAAATGTCTTGATGAGTTTGAACATCTGACTCCTCCATCTCATCAGCTACTTCAGACTCGTTCTTGTTCTCCTTTTCTATTGCATAGTCTATCTCCCCTTCTACTGATTTGACCTCTGTAACGTAATTCTCTATTTGTTCTTGCATACTTTTATCCATAATGGCAATTTTCATACATGTGTTACTTTCCTTTGGATTCTTTAAAGCCTTGTTCATATTAAATTCTTGTTGATCTTCACTAATCCAAAGTGTCAATTTTCCTTCATGAACATCGATTAATGCTTTTCTCATGTTTATGAAAGGTTGCCCAAGAATCAGTGGAAAATTCTTATCCTCCTTAAAGTCTAGAACCATTAAGTCCACAGAAATAATGAACATGTCCACTTGCATTAAAACTTCTTCCACCGATCTAAACAATCTTTTAATAGATTGATTAGCCAATTGAATTAGCATTGACATTAGCTTGAACTCGCTGAGCCCCAATTTCTGGAAGATCGACAAGAGCATAAGATTGATATTTGCCTTTAAATCGTAAAGACACTTTGTGAATTCAAATTCACCAACTACAGAGGGTATTGTGAAACTCCCTGAATCTTTCAGCTTGGATGGCATTTGGCTGGTTACTATTGAACTACAAGTTCCTATTAAAGCTACTATTTAGTTATCTTCCTAAGTACGCTTCTTTGATAATATGTCATTAAAAAACTTAGCATATTTGGGCATGTGTTCTAAAGCCTCAATGATTGAAAGATTAATCTGCAACGTCTTTAATTTCTCCAAAAATTTTGCAAATTGTGAATCTAGTTTAGTCTTTTATAATTGTTGAGGATATGGAACTTTGGGTGGAGATGGCAGAGGAACAACATAAGGAAGGTTATTTGCTCATATCCACATCTTTCTCTTTTTCTAGTTCTTTCTCAATAAGAGGATGGTTTGTATCTTTTGTCTTTGTGGGTTGTTCAAGGTCCTTTCCACTTAGAAGTGTGATAGCTTTTAGTTTCTCCCTCGATGTTAAGGCGGAACTACTTGGGAGGCTTCCTACACTTTATGCTAACACAACATTTGATAATTGGCTCAATTGAACCTTTAAATTATGGATGGATGAAACATGATTCTTTGTTACTTATTTGAATCTACCTTCCAAACTCTTTTGAGTATCATCTAAGCTTCTCCAAGATTTTATCTGATTTTACTTCTATGGAATTTGGTTTCTACTATTGGAAATTGAGTGGCACTTGAGGTCGAAATGGACCTCTAGCATTTTTTGATCACAAAAAGTTTAGAAGATTCTTTTACCTAGGATTGTACATGTTTGAATAGGGTTGTTCCCTCCACCACGACCAAACCATGCTCCCATATACTTAGCTTGCTCCATTTCATTACCTTGCATCAAGAAGCATTCGATGGTATCATGATTATCCTAGCCACATAGCTCGCATCTTTATTGAATGACTTTAATAGGGGATGAAGAAGAAGCTTTCATGCTGTTTAACTGTTGAGTCAAATTGTCAATCTTAGCTTGCATTTCTATAATTAGATCAACAATTAAAGCTCCTTTTTTCTCACAAAGGGTTGTGGGTTGTCTACTCCTTTCATTCGTCCACAGACAACTATTATTGGCCATTTCTTCAAGCAACTCCTCCGCCTTGTCAATAGTTTTTTGCATAAGCGATCCACCCGATGCTGCATCTATGGTACCTCTCGTGGGTGGATTGACTCCATTGTAGAAGGTTTGCAAAAGAAATTATTTTAGTAGGTTATGGTGTCAACACCTCTTTTGCAAATCCTTATAGCTCTCCCACATCTCGTAAAGTGATTCCCCATCACTCTGTTGGAATTTCGTGATTTCTTTTATCATCTTCATAGTTTTAGTGAGGGGAAAATACTTGTCTAGGAATGCACATACAATTGCTCACTTGTTGTGACATTTGAGAGACCCAAACTAAACAAGATGTCAAACAGACAATCCCCGAAAACAGCGTCAAAAACTTGTTGAATGCAAACCAAACTGCTAGTTTTACATTAAAAATATAAGTATATGGGTCGTAAATTGTAGTAAAAAGTGACTATTGATTCTATAAGGATTGTGCTTAGGTACCACTTAATTCAGGTTGTTCTTTGTTTAAGAAACTGATTCAATCAAAATTAACTAGATAAGTAAAATAAAGACAAACTAAAGTTAAAAGGAAACAATGCAACCTAAACCAAAATTGTAAACTAAAACTTGGAGAAAGTCAAGATTAAGAATTAGGACTTGTCATTATCCCTATTTTCTCCCCTCTAGTTAATTGATTCAATTTATGCTTTGGCCTAAGATTTCCTAAAATTTTAGCTACTCTCTCTCAAAGTGCAACTAAATGTCACTAATTCAATAAATTAGGATTAACTTTGGGATCTCTCGATATGCAAAACTTTTCCTAAACATTCAAGTAGATATGAAGCTATCCTATAGGTAGTGTATCAATCTATTGAAATTTTTTTCTCATAATTTGATAACTTGTTATTTATAGGTCTGTTAAATGTCAACTCTTATTGTACATTTAACACAGATCACCAAGCTCACTCTCTTGATTTGTTGCAATGTTTGAGCCCAATAAATAACGAAAACATTAATATTATTGAATCAATAACCGAAGGTTCACAAATAGTTCAAACAACAAACCCTAAAAAAATTTTTTAGCCAATCATAGGCCTTGTTTGGTAAAGAGCTTATCAGCTCTTTTTTAGTTGGTCAACTCATTTTAGCTGGTTGACTTTGAAAAAAGGCCAATAAGTTTGTTTGGTAAATAGCTGGTTGGGTTGGCTGATTCAACCCAACCAGCTAATTTTCAATCAGCTCCAAATAGGAGCGTTTCACACCCATCAGTTGATTTTTTTCAGCCAAATCTCCAAAATGTCCTCCTTACTCTCGTATCTCACTTCTCATTTCTCAAGTCTCTAGACATTCCATCTTCCTTCTATCGTTGCTTTCGTTTTTTCTCACCACTCACCCACATGCGATCGTCTTCCTTGCTTCTTTCGTTCACTTCCACGCATCAACAAAAGAGAGTCGACCAAATGGAGAGAAGTTTTGAAGTAGATTTCAGTGCCATTGAGGAGTTCAGTCCCAAAGTGCCATTGAGGCGTCGATTTCTGCTAAGAGGTGGCTTCCTCTTAAAGCTAACCCCAACGTCATGAATTAGGTCGGTAACCCATCCATGGTTTTCTTCTTATTCTATTTTCTCACTGAGATTTAGGGTTTTCGACAGATTGGACTTTTAGGAGTCACCGGGGTTGAGTTTCAAATTTGGTAGTTTTGTGGTGTAGTAAGCACGGCTTATGCTTGTTTTGATCTTAGGGAGTTTTGCTATTGAGTGTGAATTAAAGATGTCGTTTCAAGCTTTTGTACCAAAAATCAGTACCCAGTTGAAAAGGAAGCGATTATTCTTCCAAATGTAGTGTGTTTTGAGTTTACCTTCATTCTAAAATTGATGCCCAACTCTTCTTTTGGCATAAAACCCAATTCAAGTCCGTGTCTGTAGGTTTAATGATATGGTATTTCAAGTTTTTGTTTATGCTTTTTAAGGTGTCAGATTTAGCAGGAAGAACTTTCTCTTAGTGATACACTCATGTGGGTTTTGGGCAGGTTGTAAGGTTTAGGCAACAAACACTGTTAGTTCTGTATCAAAGAGAGCATTGTGGTGCCTTTGAAGGATCAAGTGGTGGGTTCGTTTTGTTAATGGTTTTTGGTAAGTGACTTTGACTAGTTTATACTTCAATTATTTGCTGGAATTGCAAGGCTGGAAACTTGAGAATGACGTTTATGTTATTTGATGAAATGGCTAAAAAAGGGATTGCCGCTAATGTTCATACATATGGAGCTTTGATTGATGGCGTTTGCAAGGCTGGGAAAGTGGAAGTTGTTGAAATATTGTTGAATGAAATGTAAAGTAAGTATTTAATACTCTTATTGATGGATATTGCAGAAAAAGGGCTCATGAATAAGGCTATAAAGGTGCTGGCTGTGATGGAAAAAAAGGGATTTAATGAGGATATCTAAGAAGTGTTTTTTGGCATTTATTTTCCTTTATTATATTGTTGGTATTGTTGTGGCCCTGTGGATAATTGAAATTCAATGAATTTGTAGGATAGTATTGCTTAGTTTCTAAATACTTTGTCTCCACTTCCCAAATATAACATGTTCTTAATATTCAATTCTCTTGCTGAGATTATCTTACTATGCAATTTAATGAAAGTGTCAAACTTATTAAACCTATCACTACTGCCCACTTGTTAATTATTTCAAATATGTTTGTTCCTAAAGCTGTTGCTTGAAATGTTTTGATTCTTATTGAGCATGATCCAGTTCGTTTGGCAGTTGTAATCTGAAATTTTTTTACTTGCTTTAGTGTTATAATGAGTTATTTGAAATTGATTGATTTCAAGGGGTTGAGTATGCATTAATTATCTGATAGGTAACATACTGAATCATTTAAAACTTGGAAAATGGGGGCCACCAACTCTAAAGTTGAAGAAGATCAGGCTTTGAAACTTTGTCATGAAAGAAAGAAATTCGTTAGGCAGGTGCTTGATGGAAGATGCTAGCTTACAGCCTGTCATGTCGATATGTCCATTCACTAAAAAGTGCAGGAACTGCTATAAGGAAATTTTTTGAGCCTGAAGGTCCTGTTGAATCCTCTTTATATACTTCCATCTACTGCTACACCAGAAACATCATCATTTGAAGCTTCTTCAGCTCCAACAGGAACTCCACCGTGGGATTACTTTGGACTCTTCCATCCAATTGAGCATCAATTTTCTTTCCAGGAAGGAAAGGAAATGAACCAAGCGTTAGACAGTGCTGATCAGTTGAGAAGGCTTAGGGAAGAGGAGGGAATTCCTGATCTGGAAGACGAAGAACATAAACCATTATATGAAGAACATGAGGGATCTGATGACACAGAAGATGAATTTGATGATCCTCCTGCTGATACCTTGATTCGAAGTTTTCAAAATCTTAATAGGGTACATATTCAAGCTGTACCTAGTGCTTCATCTACAATGCCTTCTGCAGGAGGCGTAGCTTCAGAAACTGAGCCATTGAACGGGGAGACCAACAACACACCTGACTTGTCACCATTGAGAACCCCATCCTCAGCTGTTGCTGTTTCAACCAACTCAAAGAAAAAAACGGGGAAAGAAGAGCATAATAAAAATAAGATTACTCCCAAAGATTTCTTTTCAAGCATAAAAGATGTTGAAGATCTCTTTATTAAAGCTTCAGACGCTGGAAAAGAAGTTCCAAGGATGCTTGAAGCAAATAAATTGCATTTTCGTCCAGTAGTTGCAAGAACTGAAAGTATGATCTCTGTCTCCTAGATAACAGATTTAGGATGCCGGGAATTTTGATTTTGATTTTTTCAGATTTTCATCATCACACTTCTTGGTAGATATTATCTCGTACAGTAGAGTGCTTCATTATTTACCTTTTGAAACTTGATTTTAACTTGCTCTACGGGCTCATTAATATATAGTTGTAGAGAACTTTGGCAGATAAATAATTAATTAAGGAATTTGATTGTTTGGGTCAATAAAGAACTTGTTTTCAATGTTAAGGCCATAATAAAGTTGTCAGACACTATTCGTTTTGTTTTATAGGACTATAATTGTTTATCCTTTTCTTCTGGGCAGATGGCTCTGTGGCATCTGCATTTGTCAAAGCTTGTTTCTCTTGTGGGGAAGACCCCAGCCATATTCCAGAAGGTAGCTATCCTTATGTATTTTGAAACTTTGTGTTAGGACTAATGTAAAGCTGCAGATATGTGGTTGTATGGGCTATTTACAGAATGCAATTATGTGTCTCTAAAGTATCTTTGATTTCAGAAGTGGCATGCAATACCTATACTTCTATTGGTATGTGAATTAGGGGTGTCTAACATATAAATCCATGGAAATAATTTAGAAATTTGGATTAGAGCAGCCTTCCTTTCATTTATGTATGATCAGATCACTATGTGCCAAGAAAAACAAATTGCAATGACTAAACAAACTGTTCTAAAATTAGTTGAGAACATTTTAATTCATTCTATTTCCTCTGTATCTACTTTTGTGATAGTTTGGTATCTTTGAAACGTAATTTTTGTTCACTTTTGGTTCAAAATATATTGCTTATGATTACAATGTTCATCAGCAATCTGTGATAGCTGTCACAAATTTTATTGAGCACTTTCTTTGTGGTTTTTGGTGTTACAAAACTCAGCGTGCCTGTTTTTAGTAAAAATAACAATTCATTCATTTTCCATTTTTGCAGTTACATACTTGCTTGACATCCTTGAAACTGGATTAATAGAAAACTTTCCAACACCCAACTAACTGTATAAACAATTTGCTTTATATCATCCGATCCTCTTAACTACTTGTCTAACTCTATTTATCTTTTCTTAGAACCTGTTCAAACTGCTGTAAAGTACTTAACTTGGCATAGGACAACGTCTTCACGGTCATCCTCATCAAGGAACCTTGTTGGTCCAAATGCTAAGGATGAGATAGAAGATCCTACTAGCAATCCTCTTGAAAACTTTTGCATGATATCTGGAAGTCATGCATCAACCCTGGACAGACTTTATGCTTGGGAGAAGAAACTTTATGATGAAGTAAAGGTATTTTGGATTATTAGGATGGGTAGCATTCCATACGTATGATTTTTCCTTCATTTGCCTACTTTCATGTACTTTCATGTAATAATAATATGAAATTCATATAATTACCACATTTGGGGGGGAGGGTGGGTGGATTAATTTACATTTATATGGTGAAGGCTTTGGAGGACACCTTTGTTTTGTTGGGAGATATCAATGTTTTGTTTTGGCAGATGAGATGGTAGGAAGCCGGTAAAAATACATATATTCTTTGTTGATCTTTGTGGCTAGGGATGATTTGATACTTTTCTTGAGTGTGGGTTCTTTCCCAGTTATGATGGTGTCCGGACTTCATATCAATTGAGGAGCAAATTGGGATTTCCCTGCTTCATCTGGGACTTATAGGTTTAAGAACTTTAATATATCAGATTCTACAATTAAAAGATTGAGAGAACTAGCTGGATGAGGGCTAACTGCCTTCTAAACGGAGGGAGGCTTGTTTTTATAACGAAAACATATTCCTACATTCCCATGTATTAGTCTCTGTTTCATATTCCTCATTGTGAAAATATGGAGAGCAGTCCAATTGCTCATCCGGGGTAATAGCAAATTGGTTTTCCATATCATATGATAGTTGTTAAGATTGCAAGAACTTTCAATTTGAATTCAGACGCCTAATGCATCTTTTCTTAGATATACGTTGTGGTTACTTTCTGAATTTGATAATATATCCTATCACAGGCCAGCCAGGCAGTCAGAAGCCTCTATGACAGCAAGTGTAAATATCTAAGACAGCTGGAATCGAAGGGAGAAAGAGAAGCAAAGATTGATAAAACTCGTGCTATAGTAAAAGACTTGCACTCTAGGATCAAAGTCGCAATTCACAGAATTGATTCCATATCACAGCGAATCGAAGAATTACGAGACAGAGAGCTCCAACCCCAGCTTGAGGAGTTAATTAAGGGGTATGTGTTTCTTCATTTATTTCCATTAATTCTCTTATGATTATTATTAGATTCCAGAAATAGAATATATACCTGTAATGCTCCTTGTAGCCCTGTCGATTTTATAATCCACTTTTGTTGGTAAGCTCAGCAATATGTCAACACAAGTACTATACATTGAGGTTCTATATCCTTTTATGCTTGCCTAACAGGAAACTGTTGGCTGAATCTCCTATTTGTGATGCAATGATACATTACAATATAAGTAAAGATCGTAACTGTAATGCTTATAAAATTATTTATCCAGCTGACCAAGAGGATATTCCTACAGAATACAACTTTAATTAGGGTTATGAGTCCTAGTGCTTAGCATGCTAGGGACTGATGAACCATGAATATCACTCTTAGAATCTTATTTAGGTGATCGATTACAACATACATTTTTTCCTTGTGCTGAAACTATAGGCAGAATTACCTGGAAGAAATAATTTTGATTGTTTGATTAAACTTTCACTTAAATACTTATACTCGATCTCTTCATGAATGCAAAATCTAAGGTCAGATATCTAAATGCTGTGTAGTCTGATTGGGAGTCTCCTGTGGCTTCTATATGAAGGCAAATTTTGTATTGGCAATCATCAGCTGGTTAGGATTTTACATCTCAAGATCTTCTATCTTTGGGATCATCAGCTTTTTATAAGAGCGGTTCCAATTCCATCCCTCCCAACAACGATGTTGAACCACATGGCTTATTTTGTATCGCTTTATTCACATAAGATGGCATCTATATTAAGAAGTATCAATTGTTAAATATGTATGCAAAATTGATCAGGTTCTGTAGAAGTAGTAGTTTCTGAAGCTCACTCTTCAGTTGTAGAAACAATTTCATTTCTGTGTCGTATCAAAACTTGATTCATTTCTGGTTTGTGATAATTTCTGGCAATTTCTGGCAATTTGGTAACGGTGAACTTTATACTGTTGTTTATTTCATGCTTTTGATGGATTTTGCCAATTTAATGAGTATTATGTTTGAGCACCTTAAGTGGATATCATGTTTATCCTTTTATGTTTTTTGCTTCAGTGTTCATTTCTGTGCATGTCGCTTTAGATATAAAGATTGAGCAATTGTTTGTAGTTAACTTCATGACTTCATCCAATTTTGAACTTCATGCAAATGGCAGGCTCAGTCGGATGTGGGAAGTGATGTTCAAATGCCACAAGCTTCAGTTGAACATCATGGAGATAGCATATAATAATGGACTTGGCAAAATCTCCATGCAGGCAGAGTCACGTAGGCAGATTACGATCAATCTTGAATATGAACTTACTGCTTTATCTTCTAATTTTACGAAGTGGATTGGTGCTCAGAAGTCCTATCTGCAGGCAATTAATAATTGGCTTTTCAAATGTGTCTTTCTTCCAGAAAAGCCTTCAAAAAGAAAAAGAAGGCAACCAACCCCTTCATTGATTTTGAGAATCCACGGTCCTCCAATATATGTCACTTGTGGTGCATGGTTGGAAAAACTTGAGGCACTGCCTGTGAAGGAAGTTACAGAATCTGTAAAAAATTTAGCAGTTGAAACCACTCACTTTCTGCCTCACCAAGAAAAGAACCAAGGAAGGACTGCAGAGGCAGCAACATCAAAAGCTGAGATTGGTAGCGATTCAGCTGTAAACATGTTGAGAGACGAAGCTTCGGAGGATTTTATTCCAGGTTCTGAGCGATTTCGGTTAAGCTTGGAGGGGTTTCTGAGTCAGTTGAAGAGTTTTGCCGAGTCCTCTGTGAAAATGTATTTGGAACTTCAAAAGGAGATCCAAGATGCTAAGAATAAGTTTGAACAACTGAATTCACAATCGTTCTCCGTCTAGCCGAAAGAAGATTTTGGTTATACAGGAGAGCAGGGCTTCCATTCGTGCACCAATCTTTATATAAAATTCAGCAGGCCAAGATTCTGTGTTGCTGCAACATTATATGCAACATTTTGTATATGGAGGGAGGAATAAAAAGGGTGTTCAGTTCAGGGAATAAAGAAGTTGATAAAGCATGCCACAAAATAATTGTTATAAAGAAAGGGGTTGGAGTTGTGTAGCTCAGAAAGCTGTTAGGCGCTGCTAATGATTTTTTCAGACACCTTCCATCCAATATGAAACATGTATAGCTTAGCTTTTTCACCCCTGATTTTCTTAACAAATTATAGGATAATGTTCCAACCCCTCATGTTTACATTGTTGATTCATTTTGTATTCTTATCCCTTTATTGATATGCACAGTTTCTAGTTTCTATATTTTCACGTTCTAAAGCTTATGCAAGTTTTACGCTCTTTACATATCAAAAGTCCTGTTACTCTTGGCCGATCATGATAACTCAAATTTTCTTATTGCACCAATAATAAAAAATAAACTTATGTTTAGACAAAATTTAATTTATGGTTAGGATATAATCATTAACTTTTACGTTGTGTTATTTTCAATTTCCCTTGAACTTCCTTTTGGCGTTATGATTCTGTCATTTGATGTCTGCTTCTTACATATGAACGAACACACACAAATGTCAAACGCAGGTGACAAAGGCTCAGGAGCACAGGACTTGTGTTTGTGTTTGATGTCTGCTTCTTCCATGGAAATGAGATGTAATACCCAAATACTCCCTGGGAGGATACATGGATGCCACGCAAGACAGAACAAACAAAACCAAACATCACACTGATATTTATTTATTTAATAACTCAAACCCACACACATATAATACATGTTGTAAATCTCAGAACAGAAATATTTACAGGCCCAAAT
>JANZLC010000201.1:5230537-5241350 GCA_026413385.1 Erythroxylum gracilipes
GTTACAGCATATACAAGTCGACTTATTGGTACTGTAAATGCGTAAGTCGAGTTACACAAGTCGACTTACACTAACAGGTTATTCTAAGAGAAGACTTTAATGGTCATATAGGGTAACCTCAAACAGATATTCACAGACTCATGGAGGTTTTGGGTATGGAGATAGGAATGATAGTAAGACTATATTGTGGGAATTTGCGGTACGTTTAAGTTGGTGATAGCCAACTCATTTTTCAAGAAAAATGAGGAGCACTTGGTGACTTTTAAGACCAAAATTACAAATACTCAAATTGAATACTTCTTCTTAAGGCGAAGCGATGGATCTAGTTATAAGGATTGCAAGATTATATCTAACACTTGCTTGACATCTCAACATAGATTGTTTATTATGGATCTTATAATTATGGGTTGGAGAAAGAAGAGAAGTCCTCGGAGGTATAACAAACTGTAATGATGGAATTTTAAAGGGGATAAAGTGGAACTACTAAGGGATAGAGTAATATATAGAGAATAATGAAAATTGGAAGGAGATATTAACTAGATGTGGAAGAGAGTAACAACTTTTTAAAAGAATGTAACTAAAGCGAATTTGAGTATTTCTAAAGGGCCTAGGGATAGTAAAATGGAGTTTTGGTGGCGGATTAAAGATGTATTAAAAAAGGTTAAGATCAAGAAGGTTGCTTATAAAGCTTTATTGGATAGCACCACAAAAGTAGAGAAGGTGGTTAATAGAGAAAGTTACAAACTGACAAAGAAAATGGCAAAGAAGATAGTTTCAAAAGGCAAAAACAGAGCTTATGAGAAATTATACCAACGATTGGAAACTAAAGATGGAGAAAATGATATATTTAAGTTGGTGAGAGATGGGGAACTAAAAGCAAAAGATTTAGATTAAGTTCGTTTTATAAAATATGAAGCAAGGTGGGTGCTTGTGGCCAAAAATGACATTAAGAGAAGATGAAAGAGATACTTCTACAACCTTTTTAATGAAGACTTAGAGGACAATATCTCTTTAGGTGATCTTAGCATGTCTGAGAGTTATCATAACTTTACTTATTGTTGGCAGATAACAAGGAAGGAAATTAAAAGAGCTTTAAGGGAGATGAAGAGTGGAAGGATAATAAGGCTTGATAAAAACCCATAGAGGTGTGAAAGAGCTGAGGTGAAGAGGATCTTACTTGGCTAGCCACGCTTTTTAATGTGATCATCAAGTCTGTTAAAATATTGGATGAGTGGAGACTAAGTATGGTCATTCTTCTATAGAAGAACAAAAGAGACATTTAAAGTTGTAACAAGTATATAGGTATCAAACTACTTAGTCACACCATGAAGTTATAAGAGAAGATGATTGAGAAGAGATTGAGAAAGGATGCACCTATCTTAGAGAATCTGTTTGGTTTCATGTCAAAAAGGTCCATGACAGAAGCTTTACATCTCATTATAAAATTAATAGAATATTATAGGGAAAGACAACGTAATCTACATATAGTTTTTATTGACTTAGAGAAAGCTTATGACAAGGTACCTAAGGAAATCACGTGGAGGTGTTTATAAGTTAAAGAAGTTCTTATGACCTATATACATGTTGTTAGGGATGTGTATAAAAGTGTAAAGACTAGGACGACAGAAGGAGATACAAAACATTTCTTATCAATATCGAGCTACACCAAGGCTCCTCATTGAGCCCCTTGTTATTTATAGTAATAATGGATGAGCTCACTAAGAATATCTAGGGAGATGTGCCTTAGTATCTGTTGTTTGTTGTTGCATTGTTTTAATGGACAAGACAAAAGAGAATGTCAATGTCAAAGTAGAACTTTGAAGGGATATGTTAGAGTTGAAGAGTTTTAAATTGAGCAGAACTAAGACTGAGTACTTATAGTATAACTTTTTTGGTCATAGGGTGACTTTCGATGTAGAGGTAAAGATTGGTTCAAAAGTTATAACATAGAAATACTGCTTTAAGTATCTAGGATCTATCATTCAAAACAATAGAGAGAACGATGAAGATATACTGCATCGGGGGTTTTATATGACAAGAAAATACTACTCAAGCTTATAAGTAAATTCTATCGTTTAGCAATTAAATTGGTTATGCTCTATAGGGTGAAGTGTTGACTCATCAAATAAGTGCATAGTTATAAGTTAATGGTGACAGAGGTGAGGATGCTTTATTGAATGTGCAACATTATTAGAAGAAATAAGGTAAGGAATATACTAGTAAGAGATATATTAAAGGTCACTAATATTGATGAAAAATTAAGAAAGACAAGGCTTACGTAATTTGGACATGTTAAGAGGAAATATTATGATGCACCAGTGAGAAGAAGTGAGAATATTGTACTTAAGGACTGTAAAAGGAAAAGAGGAGGGCCCAAAAAGAACTGGAAGAAGGTGACTAAGAATGATGTGACTCTGATGAATCCTCAATAGAAAACTTTGGTGTACTAGTATAGAAGTAAATGATATCACATAGAGATGTTATTCTCTTAAATGATATCACATAAAGATGTTATTCTCTTTCTGGTGAGGCTCATTGTAAGCTACCAAATAATGAAATACCTAACTAACCTAATTATGTAGCTAGGGTGAGTCAGGGTCGAATCCTCAGGGAGCTAGGGTGAACTGCTATCTCTAATGTTGCAAAGCAAAGGAAAACAAAAACCCCTGAAATGATGAAAGCTGAAGAAACTAAGATGTAACAAACACAAAACAAAACACAAAAAGACTACTAACAATAATAAAGATCTGGGCCAAGGATATCATCAAGATTCAAGAATGATTATTGATCCTCGAATCTAGATAAACGATATTCTAGCTATGGTGTTAGCTTATAGGTTCGAACAAGTTCTAAAACCCTCAGTTCCTTTAACTTAGGTAAATCTAACAAGCTTTAAAAATACCCCTATCTCCATCTATAACCTAGAACAAGCTCTCTAGGTTTAATAGTGGAGAAGCTTTAAATACTAAGGAATGACTAACTTAGGCCACTAACACGCAAGCTCGGAAAGTTTAACCTAAAGGTATAGGACCTTAGATTAGTTGATTAAGCATCCTAACAAATCCAACTAACCTATTGCTACTTTTGGGAATCTCTATGGACTATTACGTATCACATGCTTATTCCTAATTTTAAGATTAGGGAATTACCTAAAGGGTGATCAATCCTAAGGATAACACCGAATCCATGGCATTTTACATAAAGTCCCAAGCCAACCTAATTCTAGAAACACCAAACTAAGCAAAACCAAATTCAAATTCCCACAATTTTCATCCTTAATCTGTCCTAGACCTTCAAGCCTTTAAGCAACTAGCCACACATAATTAAATTAACCAAAAAAAAGTCTAAACAAACATAAACCATACTTAATTAAATTAAATCAATGCTGAAAAATTAAATCAAATCCCCTCATTAATCAAAATCCTAAGTTCAAACAAGAAAAAAAAACATTAAACTAAAGAAAAAATTAAACTAAGCATTAAACTAATGAGCTACAAATTAAAGCATTCGGCCAAGACAAATAAACATAAAGCATTCATATATGACAAAGGAAAAGCAAGCATTCGGTGAGAAAACTAAAGCTATAACAAACAACAAGAAAAAGGTGGTGGATGAACGGTGCAATAATTGAATTTAAATCTAAAAAGATGGCTATAGACGTGCTGCAACTCTTAGAAAGCAAGGAAGGCTCTAAGCTATAAACCAAGTGTCTCTAAGTTGAAGCCGTTACCTTTCAATGCTTGACCTGTGTCAAGTGTTGTGCCGTTTAAAGGATGGAAGAAAGGTTGACCTTGTCGTCATGTGCTGCTCCACTTTAAGCTTTCTTTTGCTATGTCATTTCGCTCCTTTGTCTTCCAATTCTTCATGCTTTCATCCAAATATTATATTCCATCATTAAATCTACCTGTAAAATCAATAGGAACATAAAATGAACAATTAAACACAAAAATATTAATGAATTCCAATGAAATAACATATAAAAATATAACAAAATTCATTCATATCACTTTCTCATAAGTCTTTCAAACATTTTCTTTTGAGTCTTATATTTTTTACAAGATAATTACAAAATAAATCATAAACTTTGTTCAATTTTGTAATTATAGCCCGAACTTCAAAAGGTGATAATTAAATGCTCAATTTTTTTTCAATTTTAGCTTGATATTAGTATCTTCGTTAAGTTTACTGATGTGGTTTGTCATGTGTTCCAAAAACCCTAACTATTAATACACGTAAGCCAAAATTAACACAACTAATAAGATTAATGAAACAACGTCATTTAATCACATAACTAAAACGATGTTATTTTTAAAAATGAAGCAGTTTAATCCCTAAATCAGTTTACATAGTCCCGACGCCCTCATCCTTCATTTTCAGTTTGTTCTCCTAACACTCTCACCCTTCGTTTTCAGTTTGTTCTCCTGACACTCTCACCCTTCGTTTTCAGTTTGTTCCCTTCATTATCAGTTTGTGATTAAACAACATCGTTTTATTAATCTTATTAGTTATGTTAATTTTAGTCAGCGTGTATTAATAATTAAAGTTTCTAGAACATGTGGAAAGTCATGTCAACAAACTTAATGGAAATACTAATATTGAGTTAGAATTGAAAAAAATTGAAAAAATTGAAAATTTAAGCAATTAACTATCACTTTTTGAAATTCGGATTATAATTACAAAATTGAGTAAAGTTTGAGATTTGTTTTGTAATTAACCCATTTTGTATTTAGCCTAAATATTTAATATGTAGTATTTTCCTCTTACTTATTTAGCTCAATATTTCCTTATCTAACCTAAACATTTAATATATAGTATTTCCTTCTTACTTATTTAGCATAATATTTCCTTATCTCTCACGATGACTTGTTTTATTTATTTATTTATCTTTTTTCTTGTTCGTATATTTATTTACATATTTTATCTTTTATTTTTATTCTTTACCTTATTCTATATTTATTTTATTACTTATTTGTCTTTTTTATTTATATGTATGTATGTATGTATGTATGTATGTATGTATGTTTGTATATATTATTATCCTTTATGACTGTAATTATTTTTATTACTTTTATTATTTTAATGTCTCGCTTATTATTCTTTATTCTTTATTTTTATATTATATATATTTCTTATTCTATTTTTTTAATTTACCAAAAAACAGTTTCCTTATCAGTTCTGGTTAAAATTATATATTTCTAAATCTTTCCAGACCTTGCGTATTAACGAAACTTTTACTAAGCTATTGTTGTTGTTATACTTTCTAAATGAAATTTGTAACACTTTATACCCAAAAAAAAAAGTAAAAAATCTCACAATGTAAGAGTTAAATTAAGAAACTATTCAAAAACCATTATAGGAGAGAAAAATAACTATAAAACTCTCCAAGTCCCTACCACATGTCCACGTCATAATCACAATTCTGGGAAACAATCTTTGAGTTGACGATCACATCGTTTACTGTTACTTCACAGTTGACCTTAACGGTGATTACCCATGTCTTAACGGCGCCTACTTTCATCTTCAGTGGCGCTCTTACGTCCAACCTAAACGGTACCGTTCCTTTTCTTTCCTCATCAGCCATCGTCTTGCGCAAGGCGCTCGTTAATTTTATACCGGACCCACTTAACGCCGTCGAAAACGCCGTAACATTTCTCTTCCCCTGGTAAAACGATGGGAGTGAACCGCTAGCGACCATGACGTCATTATAATAGACGTCGCCGTAGCCTCCCATGAGGTAATAAATGCCGATCCTCTTGTTGGGGTTGTCTGCTCTAAGTGAAGTTAAATTCCGGCGAGATAGTCTCCGTCGAGGACAAGTTGAAACCTTTGATCGAAAGAGATTGGACTGAGTAGTTCGGAGATTTTGGTTGGAAAACGAGGTAGAGGATAGCGGCCGTGATGACGGCAACAAAGAAGAGGAGAGCGACGGCGGAGAGGAACCAGCAGAAGAAGGTTCGGCACGGGCTTTTTGAGGGTTTCTTGCGAGAGAGGTCCTCAAAACGTTTGGCATTTTCCGGAGGCGGAATGTGGTAGATTTGGTCCTTTGGAATCTGGATGACGTAGGTACCTGGTGGCGGGACAGGTTTTTCAGGCGAGGGAGGTGAGGCGGGTCTCGCCGGAGAGAGTGGGTGATCCGGTGAGGACGACCGCAGGGAGGCTGTCGTTGTTTTATGATCGGAACTCGTTGTTGAGAACGAGTCGTTGCGCTGGTGGACTCGGTCCGAGGTTGGTGAAAGCGGTGGCGATTTCATGACTCCGAATCACTGACCAGTGACAACGACTCTGTAGTAGACATAAATAGAAATTAAAGTCAAACGATCCAATTCAATAAGGTAAGATAATAGAACTTCCTTTTAATCCATGAATCGTCTCCAGCGTTTAATTAACACATCCATTGCATTTCACAACCACAAACTTATCTGAACTTGAAAACTAATGGAATGAAGTTTGATCCAGTTCGACCCAGAAACGAGAAATCTTTTTCCCACTTCTGATATTTAAGGATTGATTATACGAGAAAACAACTGAATCTGAAAAGAACATGTTGTAGTTAGGTACTTACAAAGAATCAATCACCGGAGCTTGAAACTAGATTGCCTTGAAATGAACTCTACAAACTGGTGCTCCAACCCAAGCGAGGCATGAAACGTGCTTGGCTGTCAGGAAAATTAGAAGCTGGGGTGGATGAATTGTGAAGACGACAATATCAATCCAGCTAGTGGATAGACTATATATAAACACGTAAGATGGAGGTGTGGAAATGGGTAGAACGAGTAAAGCGAAATGGAGGATTACAGTTCATGATTGGATGGCAGATTATATGAGAAACCGAGTGTGGGAGAGCAATGGGAAATCGCTTCTGACGAAAGAGTCAGCGAAACTTCCGGCGGTGGTAAGAAGGTAATACGCGTGCGTTTTGTACGCACTTTTTGTTGGTTTGGGACATTGCTCATCGTATAATGGATTGGACTTCTCTTCCGTCTTTTCTCCCTATTGTTAGTGTCCTTTACAAGCCAGCGTGAGCTTTTGGTTTTCGTCTTTTCGCCTCTCTTCTCACTAATCTCGTTCAATTTTTCCTACCACTTGCTTAAATTCGGATTGTCTTCCTATTTTTTTAATTATTATTATTATTATTTATATTATTATTATTATTATTATTATTATATTTTATTTTATCTTGTATTTGAGTTTCTTATTATTTTTGATTTGGCCTTGTTAATATTATTATTAATTATTGATTATTATTAAGATTATTATTGTTCTTCTTATTATAACTATTATTTGTAATTACTACTTGTCGGTTTTTTTAGCTCTATTTGGTTTTTTTTAAAAAAATTATTATTTTTATTTCTATTTAGTGCTTTTATTTCCCTAGTACTTGTATTTTTATTTATTTTATGTTTTATGAATTGTTTCTGTTACCTGCATCATTTTTCTTATTGTCTCATTTGCATGTGGGTCCACCGGAAATAGCCTCTCTACGATGTAAGGGTAAGACTGCGTACTATCGGATCCTCCCAAATTTTGGACTGAGTGATGATGATGATGATGATGATGATGATAATTATTAATTTTAAATCGGTTGAAAGTGTTACAATCAAACGATCACTCAAAGAGTCGGACAAATGTAGATAGAAATTGGAATCAAAAGTTACCGCATTATGAGAGATTTGCTAATTACAAAATTCACAAATTGGAATTCATCGAAAAGACGCATTCTTACGAAATTCACAAATTGGAATTCATCGCAAAGACGCATTTGTCAGTATAGATTTTCTTAGTCATTTTCTCAATTCCTGCCTTATACCAGAGGATGTTAAATTCTCTAATAAGAATAAGAGCTTGGAAAATAATAGAGCTGAATAAATCTTTTGTTCCGATTAACCGATTCTTACTTTATTATATTAAATCTCTTGATATTATTTTTGAAATTATAACTTTAACTTAATAACTATCAAAACTACGATAAATTCGCTTAAATTTAATGTTTTAAAAATCGAATCGGTTCGACCTATTTAACAGTAAAAATTTTGAACCAATTAATTTTTCGATTCGGTTTTGAATTTTTCAGTTTGATTTAGTTTAATATTTTTTGTTGTTAAAAATTAATTAGTTTATTAATTAAGCCCCTTAAGCGGGTAGTCGAGTTGGTAGAATGAAGGAGCATAGTACCAAAAGGTCATGTGTTCGATTATCCCTACTTATGCTCTCTTGATTGAGTTTGTCGTACAGGGCTTGTCTAATATGAAATACTCGATTGACGTGATTTTCAGACTATTATTACAATCTGAAAATTTACCCAGCACGCATCCAAAGAGTAGCAATTGCGGGTTCCTCTGTTTTAAAAAAAGTTTATTAATTAATCAGTAAATTTTTATAAATTAAAATAAAATAATTGATTTTTATTTAACAATGTTTAATTAAACTTTAATTTTTTAATAAATAAGAACAATCATTTTCAATCGTCTTTCAAAATTTTCAAATTTATTTAATTTTTAACATATTTTATGACGATTTAATACCAACTGAACCTTTTAAACCTTAAATTTCATGTCTTATTGATTTAAATTCTGATATGGTTTTGAAAACATTGCTTAAATCCTTTAACTTTAATTCATTTGTTTCTAAATTTTTAATTTGACTTAATGATTAAAAACATGTAAATAAAAAATAAACAAAAAATGTATTATATGATTGAATTAATATATTCATGTTATAAAATGATAACATGTTTTTTTTAAATCTGTTTATGCTTTAAATAAATGAATGTGAACCTATATATATACAGCATAGGTAAGATTTAACGAATTAAAGATAGTCTAATGAAATAAGAGTCCATAAAATTCATATGATAAACAAACTCATCTGCATATTTGACTAAATGGATCAATCCCTCTTCTAATAGCTATTTAATTTACTTATGTAAATAAATCCTAAAGTTCTTTTTATATAGAAACATGTTAACTCATGATAGCTAGTATCCTGGTGAATGGTGATTAGATGAACATTTTTGAACAAAAAACGGCTTATTTTAAGCATGCCACAATCTAAAATGGTCAAAGTCAACAATTTAAAAACTCAATTGATACGACCGATTCAAACGTAAAAATTTGAATTGCCTAATTTTTCGGTTCGATTTTCAACTTTTCAGTTTAATTTCTTTTAATAACTTTTGTTGTTAAAAACCGATCAATTTATTTATTAATAAGTCAAAATTTATTAATTAATAAGTTCTTATAAACTAAAATTAATCAATTAGTTTTTATTTAACAAATTTTATTTTCAAATAAACTTCAAATTCTTCGATGATTAAGGACGATTTTTTTCAATTATATTCAAATTCTTTAATTTTATTCAACCTTTAACTGGTTTTATAACAATCTAATACCAATTAAACTTTAAATTTCTTGTTTTATCGGTTTAACTTCTAACCTAATTTTTTCTTTTAATCATATTCAAAATTTTTAATTTTATTAAATCTTTACCTGATTTTATAATGATTTAATACCAATTAAACTTTAAATTTTTATTTTATCGGTTTAACTTCCGATCTGATTTTTAAAACATTAGTTAAAATTGACATTTGTCACTTTTCCATGGACTAGACTTTAATAGCCCGCTAAAAAGAGAAAATTCCTATCATTAATCATCTTTTGCTACTTAAGAAACCTGTATTATTTCATACCAAAATTTATATACTATACTTTTATATATTTACGGACCAGAGAAGTATGAATAATCTTTTGCTTATTACAGCTAGGAGCTTAATGTCGGACAAAGACCTAATTGATTATCGTATGTGAGTGACTTATCATAAGCCAGTCTTCATCGGACAACGTAAACAAACATGAGAAACAAGAAATCATTAGTAATAGATATTAAGGTTTGACATTTTCAGCAAAAGGTTGTTTTAAATATAAAACATGTAATAAAACATATATCTATCGTTAGGTTTTACTTACTAAGCCTACAACAGGTGTGAAATGGGTGGCCGGACAAGTTTCATGAAATGGGTGGGTTGACTAAAAATGTCTTATTCTAATTTTAATGTTTTTTTTCTTCTTATAATTATCATTTGACCATTTAAAATATATATTTTTATTATGTACAAGTTTTTCCAGCTTACAGGGAGATAGTGTGGAGTGCACGTCGCAGGAAGACATGTAATAATAGTTGTTCTGATTAGACCGGGACTAAAAACAAGGGAACAGGGAAGGTCATAAGATTTTGGTATTTTGGTTTGTTTAAAATTTTAGTTTTCTATTTAAAACTATTTAGTTATTTCTTAATTATATTATGCTAATAATGTTACTTTCATTGTAGGACTCTACTTATGATTATATGCCTATAAAAGACTTCCTTATTTTGGTAATCAGTAATTAAGTGTTATTGATTAATGAAAATCATTCGAGAGGATTACCTTCAATCTTTGTTTAAAACAATTATTTTAAGTTTTTTAAAAACTTAGTGATCTTATGTACCTTAATAGCGGCGATTAAACCATAAAATCTCATTACTTTCATCCTTCTTTTTATGTGAATATGATGATTCATATCCTTCTTTTATGATTAGCTATATTTTTTTAATCAAACATGTTTTTGATAGAATGATTAGTATCTGATTGGATCGGTCTCGCTAGGCCAAGGTCTAGACCCGGAATGACATGTGGGCCAGTCGGTTCATTCATTAATGGTGACCTATGTTAAGTCAAAATGACTTTACGTATTGAATGATTCTGATGACAACCAAAGGAAGAAGAAAAGCAGACAAAATATAACCTTAACAAAAATCAGACGAAAGGCTTTGGAGATAT